>JAVJHS010000422.1:0-38000 GCA_032873175.1 Leptopilina drosophilae | reverse complement strand
GCAAAAATACTCGCTGACATTTAGAATCAAAAATAAAAATTTTCCAGTCCAAAATCTTTGCAAAAATACGTGCAGACAATTAAAAAAACAAATATATTTTGATGTTTAAAATCCGTGCTTGCTGACATTCAGAATGAAAAAAAAATTCTCAATTCCAAAATCCTTGCAAAAATACGTGCAGACAATTAAAACAAAAAATATATTTCAATGTTCAAAATCCGTGCAAAAATACTCCTTGACATTCAGAATCAAAAATAAAAATTCTCAAGTCGAAAATCCTTGCAAAAATACGTGCAGACAATTAAAACAAAAAATATATTTCGATGTTTAAAATCCGTGCAAAAATACACACATACAATAACTGAAAAAATATATTTCGAAGTTAAAAATCCTTACAAAAATACTCGCAGACATTCAGGATCAAAAATAAAAACTCACAAGTCCAAATCCTTGCAAAAATACGTGCAGACAATTAAAACAAAAAATATATTTTGATGTTTAAAATCCATGCAAAAATACTCGCTGGCATTAAAAATCAAAAATAAAAATTCTCAAGTCGAAAATCCTTGCAAAAATACATTCATATTTATATACCGAAAACAACGCGCACATTTATGCACGGAATCCTCGCAAATTACATTTATATTTTCTCGCATATTTTTTTGATAGGGATGTGATTTTGGAAAATCTTTTGTAACTTTTTTAATTTTGGTCCTAGAAAAATGCGTCTAAAGAAGAAGTTGCATGGTTTTGTTCCAGTTAATAGGAAAAATGTCAAAAACCCTCCAAAAATAAACTGGCAAAAAGTTACCAAAAATTAAAGTTTCAAAATGAAAAAATGTCTGTGATTTTGGAAAATCCTTTGTAACTTTTTTAATTTTGGTCCTAGAAAAATGCGTCTAAAGAAGAAGTTGCATGGTTTTGTTCCAGTTAATAGGAAAAATGTCAAAAACCCTCCAAAAATAAACTGGCAAAAAGTTACCAAAATTAAAGTATCAAAATGAAAAAATGTCTGTGATTTTGGAAAATCCTTTGTAACTTTTTTAATTTTGGTCCTAGAAAAATGCGTCTAAAGAAGAAGTTGCATGGTTTTGTTCCAGTTAATAGGAAAAATGTCAAAAACCCTCCAAAAATAAACTGGCAAAAAGTTACCAAAAATTAAAGTTTCAAAATGAAAAAATGTCTGTGATTTTGGAAAATCCTTTGTAACTTTTTTAATTTTGGTCCTAGAAAAATGCGTCTAAAGAAGAAGTTGCATGGTTTTGTTCCAGTTAATAGGAAAAATGTCAAAAACCCTCCAAAAATAAACTGGCAAAAAGTTACCAAAAATTGAATTTTCAAAATGAAAAAATGTCTGTGATTTTGGAAAATCCTTTGTAACTTTTTTAATTTTGGTCCTAGAAAAATGCGTCTAAAGAAGAAGTTGCATGGTTTTGTTCCAGTTAATAGGAAAAATGTCAAAAACCCTCCAAAAATAAACTGGCAAAAAGTTACCAAAAATTAAAGTTTCAAAATGAAAAAATGTCTGTGATTTTGGAAAATCCTTTGTAACTTTTTTAATTTTGGTCCTAGAAAAATGCGTCTAAAGAAGAAGTTGCATGGTTTTGTTCCAGTTAATAGGAAAAATGTCAAAAACCCTCCAAAAATAAACTGGCAAAAAGTTACCAAAAATTAAAGTTTCAAAATGAAAAAATGTCTGTGATTTTGGAAAATCCTTTGTAACTTTTTTAATTTTGGTCCTAGAAAAATGCGTCTAAAGAAGAAGTTGCATGGTTTTGTTCCAGTTAATAGGAAAAATGTCAAAAACCCTCCAAAAATAAACTGGCAAAAAGTTACCAAAAATTAAAGTTTCAAAATGAAAAAATGTCTGTGATTTTGGAAAATCCTTTGTAACTTTTTTAATTTTGGTCCTAGAAAAATGCGTCTAAAGAAGAAGTTGCATGGTTTTGTTCCAGTTAATAGGAAAAATGTCAAAAACCCTCCAAAAATAAACTGGCAAAAAGTTACCAAAAATTGAAGTTTCAAAATGAAAAAATGTCTGTGATTTTGGAAAATCCTTTGTAACTTTTTTAATTTTGGTCCTAGAAAAATGCGTCTAAAGAAGAAGTTGCATGGTTTTGTTCCAGTTAATAGGAAAAATGTCAAAAACCCTCCAAAAATAAACTGGCAAAAAGTTACCAAAAATTGAAGTTTCAAAATGAAAAAATGTCTGTGATTTTGGAAAATCCTTTGTAACTTTTTTAATTTTGGTCCTAGAAAAATGCGTCTAAAGAAGAAGTTGCATGGTTTTGTTCCAGTTAATAGGAAAAATGTCAAAAACCCTCCAAAAATAAACTGGCAAAAAGTTACCGAAAGTTGAAGTTTCAAAATGAAAAAATGTCTGTGATTTTGGAAAATCCTTTGTAACTTTTTTAATTTTGGTCCTAGAAAAATGCGTCTAAAGAAGAAGTTGCATGGTTTTGTTCCAGTTAATAGGAAAAATGTCAAAAACCCTCCAAAAATAAACTGGCAAAAAGTTACCAAAAATTAAAGTTTCAAAATGAAAAAATGTCTGTGATTTTGGAAAATCCTTTGTAACTTTTTTAATTTTGGTCCTAGAAAAATGCGTCTAAAGAAGAAGTTGCATGGTTTTGTTCCAGTTAATAGGAAAAATGTCAAAAACCCTCCAAAAATAAACTGGCAAAAAGTTACCAAAAATTAAAGTTTCAAAATGAAAAAATGTCTGTGATTTTGGAAAATCCTTTGTAACTTTTTTAATTTTGGTCCTAGAAAAATGCGTCTAAAGAAGAAGTTGCATGGTTTTGTTCCAGTTAATAGGAAAAATGTCAAAAACCCTCCAAAAATAAACTGGCAAAAAGTTACCAAAAATTAAAGTTTCAAAATGAAAAAATGTCTGTGATTTTGGAAAATCCTTTGTAACTTTTTTAATTTTGGTCCTAGAAAAATGCGTCTAAAGAAGAAGTTGCATGGTTTTGTTCCAGTTAATAGGAAAAATGTCAAAAACCCTCCAAAAATAAACTGGCAAAAAGTTACCAAAAACTGAAGTTTCAAAATGAAAAAATGTCTGTGATTTTGGAAAATCCTTTGTAACTTTTTTAATTTTGGTCCTAGAAAAATGCGTCTAAAGAAGAAGTTGCATGGTTTTGTTCCAGTTAATAGGAAAAATGTCAAAAACCCTCCAAAAATAAACTGGCAAAAAGTTACCAAAAATTAAAGTTTCAAAATGAAAAAATGTCTGTGATTTTGGAAAATCCTTTGTAACTTTTTTAATTTTGGTCCTAGAAAAATGCGTCTAAAGAAGAAGTTGCATGGTTTTGTTCCAGTTAATAGGAAAAATGTCAAAAACCCTCCAAAAATAAACTGGCAAAAAGTTACAAAAAATTGAAGTTTCAAAATGAAAAAATGTCTGTGATTTTGGAAAATCCTTTGTAACTTTTTTAATTTTGGTCCTAGAAAAATGCGTCTAAAGAAGAAGTTGCATGGTTTTGTTCCAGTTAATAGGAAAAATGTCAAAAACCCTCCAAAAATAAACTGGCAAAAAGTTACCAAAAATTAAAGTTTCAAAATGAAAAAATGTCTGTGATTTTGGAAAATCCTTTGTAACTTTTTTAATTTTGGTCCTAGAAAAATGCGTCTAAAGAAGAAGTTGCATGGTTTTGTTCCAGTTAATAGGAAAAATGTCAAAAACCCTCCAAAAATAAACTGGCAAAAAGTTACCAAAAATTAAAGTTTCAAAATGAAAAAATGTCTGTGATTTTGGAAAATCCTTTGTAACTTTTTTAATTTTGGTCCTAGAAAAATGCGTCTAAAGAAGAAGTTGCATGGTTTTGTTCCAGTTAATAGGAAAAATGTCAAAAACCCTCCAAAAATAAACTGGCAAAAAGTTACCAAAAATTGAAGTTTCAAAATGAAAAAATGTCTGTGATTTTGGAAAATCCTTTGTAACTTTTTTAATTTTGGTCCTAGAAAAATGCGTCTAAAGAAGAAGTTGCATGGTTTTGTTCCAGTTAATAGGAAAAATGTCAAAAACCCTCCAAAAATAAACTGGCAAAAAGTTACCAAAAATTAAAGTTTCAAAATGAAAAAATGTCTGTGATTTTGGAAAATCCTTTGTAACTTTTTTAATTTTGGTCCTAGAAAAATGCGTCTAAAGAAGAAGTTGCATGGTTTTGTTCCAGTTAATAGGAAAAATGTCAAAAACCCTCCAAAAATAAACTGGCAAAAAGTTACCAAAAATTAAAGTTTCAAAATGAAAAAATGTCTGTGATTTTGGAAAATCCTTTGTAACTTTTTTAATTTTGGTCCTAGAAAAATGCGTCTAAAGAAGAAGTTGCATGGTTTTGTTCCAGTTAATAGGAAAAATGTCAAAAACCCTCCAAAAATAAACTGGCAAAAAGTTACCAAAAATTAAAGTTTCAAAATGAAAAAATGTCTGTGATTTTGGAAAATCCTTTGTAACTTTTTTAATTTTGGTCCTAGAAAAATGCGTCTAAAGAAGAAGTTGCATGGTTTTGTTCCAGTTAATAGGAAAAATGTCAAAAACCCTCCAAAAATAAACTGGCAAAAAGTTACCAAAAATTGAAGTTTCAAAATGAAAAAATGTCTGTGATTTTGGAAAATCCTTTGTAACTTTTTTAATTTTGGTCCTAGAAAAATGCGTCTAAAGAAGAAGTTGCATGGTTTTGTTCCAGTTAATAGGAAAAATGTCAAAAACCCTCCAAAAATAAACTGGCAAAAAGTTACCAAAAATTAAAGTTTCAAAATGAAAAAATGTCTGTGATTTTGGAAAATCCTTTGTAACTTTTTTAATTTTGGTCCTAGAAAAATGCGTCTAAAGAAGAAGTTGCATGGTTTTGTTCCAGTTAATAGGAAAAATGTCAAAAACCCTCCAAAAATAAACTGGCAAAAAGTTACCAAAAATTAAAGTTTCAAAATGAAAAAATGTCTGTGATTTTGGAAAATCCTTTGTAACTTTTTTAATTTTGGTCCTAGAAAAATGCGTCTAAAGAAGAAGTTGCATGGTTTTGTTCCAGTTAATAGGAAAAATGTCAAAAACCCTCCAAAAATAAACTGGCAAAAAGTTACCGAAAGTTGAAGTTTCAAAATGAAAAAATGTCTGTGATTTTGGAAAATCCTTTGTAACTTTTTTAATTTTGGTCCTAGAAAAATGCGTCTAAAGAAGAAGTTGCATGGTTTTGTTCCAGTTAATAGGAAAAATGTCAAAAACCCTCCAAAAATAAACTGGCAAAAAGTTACCAAAAATTAAAGTTTCAAAATGAAAAAATGTCTGTGATTTTGGAAAATCCTTTGTAACTTTTTTAATTTTGGTCCTAGAAAAATGCGTCTAAAGAAGAAGTTGCATGGTTTTGTTCCAGTTAATAGGAAAAATGTCAAAAACCCTCCAAAAATAAACTGGCAAAAAGTTACCAAAAATTAAAGTTTCAAAATGAAAAAATGTCTGTGATTTTGGAAAATCCTTTGTAACTTTTTTAATTTTGGTCCTAGAAAAATGCGTCTAAAGAAGAAGTTGCATGGTTTTGTTCCAGTTAATAGGAAAAATGTCAAAAACCCTCCAAAAATAAACTGGCAAAAAGTTACCAAAAATTGAAGTTTCAAAATGAAAAAATGTCTGTGATTTTGGAAAATCCTTTGTAACTTTTTTAATTTTGGTCCTAGAAAAATGCGTCTAAAGAAGAAGTTGCATGGTTTTGTTCCAGTTAATAGGAAAAATGTCAAAAACCCTCCAAAAATAAACTGGCAAAAAGTTACCAAAAATTAAAGTTTCAAAATGAAAAAATGTCTGTGATTTTGGAAAATCCTTTGTAACTTTTTTAATTTTGGTCCTAGAAAAATGCGTCTAAAGAAGAAGTTGCATGGTTTTGTTCCAGTTAATAGGAAAAATGTCAAAAACCCTCCAAAAATAAACTGGCAAAAAGTTACCAAAAATTAAAGTTTCAAAATGAAAAAATGTCTGTGATTTTGGAAAATCCTTTGTAACTTTTTTAATTTTGGTCCTAGAAAAATGCGTCTAAAGAAGAAGTTGCATGGTTTTGTTCCAGTTAATAGAAAAAATGTCAAAAACCCTCCAAAAATAAACTGGCAAAAAGTTACCAAAAATTAAAGTTTCAAAATGAAAAAATGTCTGTGATTTTGGAAAATCCTTTGTAACTTTTTTAATTTTGGTCCTAGAAAAATGCGTCTAAAGAAGAAGTTGCATGGTTTTGTTCCAGTTAATAGGAAAAATGTCAAAAACCCTCCAAAAATAAACTGGCAAAAAGTTACCAAAAATTGAAGTTTCAAAATGAAAAAATGTCTGTGATTTTGGAAAATCCTTTGTAACTTTTTTAATTTTGGTCCTAGAAAAATGCGTCTAAAGAAGAAGTTGCATGGTTTTGTTCCAGTTAATAGGAAAAATGTCAAAAACCCTCCAAAAATAAACTGGCAAAAAGTTACCAAAAATTAAAGTTTCAAAATGAAAAAATGTCTGTGATTTTGGAAAATCCTTTGTAACTTTTTTAATTTTGGTCCTAGAAAAATGCGTCTAAAGAAGAAGTTGCATGGTTTTGTTCCAGTTAATAGGAAAAATGTCAAAAACCCTCCAAAAATAAACTGGCAAAAAGTTACCAAAAATTAAAGTTTCAAAATGAAAAAATGTCTGTGATTTTGGAAAATCCTTTGTAACTTTTTTAATTTTGGTCCTAGAAAAATGCGTCTAAAGAAGAAGTTGCATGGTTTTGTTCCAGTTAATAGGAAAAATGTCAAAAACCCTCCAAAAATAAACTGGCAAAAAGTTACCAAAAATTGAAGTTTCAAAATGAAAAAATGTCTGTGATTTTGGAAAATCCTTTGTAACTTTTTTAATTTTGGTCCTAGAAAAATGCGTCTAAAGAAGAAGTTGCATGGTTTTGTTCCAGTTAATAGGAAAAATGTCAAAAACCCTCCAAAAATAAACTGGCAAAAAGTTACCAAAAATTAAATTTTCAAAATGAAAAAATGTCTGTGATTTTGGAAAATCCTTTGTAACTTTTTTAATTTTGGTCCTAGAAAAATGCGTCTAAAGAAGAAGTTGCATGGTTTTGTTCCAGTTAATAGGAAAAATGTCAAAAACCCTCCAAAAATAAACTGGCAAAAAGTTACCAAAAATTGAAGTTTCAAAATGAAAAAATGTCTGTGATTTTGGAAAATCCTTTGTAACTTTTTTAATTTTGGTCCTAGAAAAATGCGTCTAAAGAAGAAGTTGCATGGTTTTGTTCCAGTTAATAGGAAAAATGTCAAAAACCCTCCAAAAATAAACTGGCAAAAAGTTACCAAAAATTAAAGTTTCAAAATGAAAAAATGTCTGTGATTTTGGAAAATCCTTTGTAACTTTTTTAATTTTGGTCCTAGAAAAATGCGTCTAAAGAAGAAGTTGCATGGTTTTGTTCCAGTTAATAGGAAAAATGTCAAAAACCCTCCAAAAATAAACTGGCAAAAAGTTACCAAAAATTAAAGTTTCAAAATGAAAAAATGTCTGTGATTTTGGAAAATCCTTTGTAACTTTTTTAATTTTGGTCCTAGAAAAATGCGTCTAAAGAAGAAGTTGCATGGTTTTGTTCCAGTTAATAAAAAAATGTCAAAAACCCTCCAAAAATAAACTGGCAAAAAGTTACCGAAAGTTGAAGTTTCAAAATGAAAAAATGTCTGTGATTTTGGAAAATCCTTTGTAACTTTTTTAATTTTGGTCCTAGAAAAATGCGTCTAAAGAAGAAGTTGCATGGTTTTGTTCCAGTTAATAGGAAAAATGTCAAAAACCCTCCAAAAATAAACTGGCAAAAAGTTACCAAAAATTAAAGTTTCAAAATGAAAAAATGTCTGTGATTTTGGAAAATCCTTTGTAACTTTTTTAATTTTGGTCCTAGAAAAATGCGTCTAAAGAAGAAGTTGCATGGTTTTGTTCCAGTTAATAGGAAAAATGTCAAAAACCCTCCAAAAATAAACTGGCAAAAAGTTACCAAAAATTAAAGTTTCAAAATGAAAAAATGTCTGTGATTTTGGAAAATCCTTTGTAACTTTTTTAATTTTGGTCCTAGAAAAATGCGTCTAAAGAAGAAGTTGCATGGTTTTGTTCCAGTTAATAGGAAAAATGTCAAAAACCCTCCAAAAATAAACTGGCAAAAAGTTACCAACAATTGAAGTTTCAAAATGAAAAAATGTCTGTGATTTTGGAAAATCCTTTGTAACTTTTTTAATTTTGGTCCTAGAAAAATGCGTCTAAAGAAGAAGTTGCATGGTTTTGTTCCAGTTAATAGGAAAAATGTCAAAAACCCTCCAAAAATAAACTGGCAAAAAGTTACCAAAAATTAAAGTTTCAAAATGAAAAAATGTCTGTGATTTTGGAAAATCCTTTGTAACTTTTTTAATTTTGGTCCTAGAAAAATGCGTCTAAAGAAGAAGTTGCATGGTTTTGTTCCAGTTAATAGGAAAAATGTCAAAAACCCTCCAAAAATAAACTGGCAAAAAGTTACCAAAAATTGAAGTTTCAAAATGAAAAAATGTCTGTGATTTTGGAAAATCCTTTGTAACTTTTTTAATTTTGGTCCTAGAAAAATGCGTCTAAAGAAGAAGTTGCATGGTTTTGTTCCAGTTAATAGGAAAAATGTCAAAAACCCTCCAAAAATAAACTGGCAAAAAGTTACCAAAAATTAAAGTTTCAAAATGAAAAAATGTCTGTGATTTTGGAAAATCCTTTGTAACTTTTTTAATTTTGGTCCTAGAAAAATGCGTCTAAAGAAGAAGTTGCATGGTTTTGTTCCAGTTAATAGGAAAAATGTCAAAAACCCTCCAAAAATAAACTGGCAAAAAGTTACCGAAAGTTGAAGTTTCAAAATGAAAAAATGTCTGTGATTTTGGAAAATCCTTTGTAACTTTTTTAATTTTGGTCCTAGAAAAATGCGTCTAAAGAAGAAGTTGCATGGTTTTGTTCCAGTTAATAGGAAAAATGTCAAAAACCCTCCAAAAATAAACTGGCAAAAAGTTACCAAAAATTAAAGTTTCAAAATGAAAAAATGTCTGTGATTTTGGAAAATCCTTTGTAACTTTTTTAATTTTGGTCCTAGAAAAATGCGTCTAAAGAAGAAGTTGCATGGTTTTGTTCCAGTTAATAGGAAAAATGTCAAAAACCCTCCAAAAATAAACTGGCAAAAAGTTACCAAAAATTAAAGTTTCAAAATGAAAAAATGTCTGTGATTTTGGAAAATCCTTTGTAACTTTTTTAATTTTGGTCCTAGAAAAATGCGTCTAAAGAAGAAGTTGCATGGTTTTGTTCCAGTTAATAGGAAAAATGTCAAAAACCCTCCAAAAATAAACTGGCAAAAAGTTACCGAAAGTTGAAGTTTCAAAATGAAAAAATGTCTGTGATTTTGGAAAATCCTTTGTAACTTTTTTAATTTTGGTCCTAGAAAAATGCGTCTAAAGAAGAAGTTGCATGGTTTTGTTCCAGTTAATAGGAAAAATGTCAAAAACCCTCCAAAAATAAACTGGCAAAAAGTTACCAAAAATTAAAGTTTCAAAATGAAAAAATGTCTGTGATTTTGGAAAATCCTTTGTAACTTTTTTAATTTTGGTCCTAGAAAAATGCGTCTAAAGAAGAAGTTGCATGGTTTTGTTCCAGTTAATAGGAAAAATGTCAAAAACCCTCCAAAAATAAACTGGCAAAAAGTTACCAAAAATTGAAGTTTCAAAATGAAAAAATGTCTGTGATTTTGGAAAATCCTTTGTAACTTTTTTAATTTTGGTCCTAGAAAAATGCGTCTAAAGAAGAAGTTGCATGGTTTTGTTCCAGTTAATAGGAAAAATGTCAAAAACCCTCCAAAAATAAACTGGCAAAAAGTTACCAAAAGTTGAAGTTTCAAAATGAAAAAATGTCTGTGATTTTGGAAAATCCTTTGTAACTTTTTTAATTTTGGTCCTAGAAAAATGCGTCTAAAGAAGAAGTTGCTTGGTTTTGTTCCAGTTAATAGGAAAAATGTCAAAAACCCTCCAAAAATAAACTGGCAAAAAGTTACCAAAAATTAAAGTTTCAAAATGAAAAAATGTCTGTGATTTTGGAAAATCCTTTGTAACTTTTTTAATTTTGGTCCTAGAAAAATGCGTCTAAAGAAGAAGTTGCATGGTTTTGTTCCAGTTAATAGGAAAAATGTCAAAAACCCTCCAAAAATAAACTGGCAAAAAGTTACCAAAAATTAAAGTTTCAAAATGAAAAAATGTCTGTGATTTTGGAAAATCCTTTGTAACTTTTTTAATTTTGGTCCTAGAAAAATGCGTCTAAAGAAGAAGTTGCATGGTTTTGTTCCAGTTAATAGGAAAAATGTCAAAAACCCTCCAAAAATAAACTGGCAAAAAGTTACCGAAAGTTGAAGTTTCAAAATGAAAAAATGTCTGTGATTTTGGAAAATCCTTTGTAACTTTTTTAATTTTGGTCCTAGAAAAATGCGTCTAAAGAAGAAGTTGCATGGTTTTGTTCCAGTTAATAGGAAAAATGTCAAAAACCCTCCAAAAATAAACTGGCAAAAAGTTACCAAAAATTAAAGTTTCAAAATGAAAAAATGTCTGTGATTTTGGAAAATCCTTTGTAACTTTTTTAATTTTGGTCCTAGAAAAATGCGTCTAAAGAAGAAGTTGCATGGTTTTGTTCCAGTTAATAGGAAAAATGTCAAAAACCCTCCAAAAATAAACTGGCAAAAAGTTACCAAAAATTGAAGTTTCAAAATGAAAAAATGTCTGTGATTTTGGAAAATCCTTTGTAACTTTTTTAATTTTGGTCCTAGAAAAATGCGTCTAAAGAAGAAGTTGCATGGTTTTGTTCCAGTTAATAGGAAAAATGTCAAAAACCCTCCAAAAATAAACTGGCAAAAAGTTACCAAAAATTAAAGTTTCAAAATGAAAAAATGTCTGTGATTTTGGAAAATCCTTTGTAACTTTTTTAATTTTGGTCCTAGAAAAATGCGTCTAAAGAAGAAGTTGCATGGTTTTGTTCCAGTTAATAGGAAAAATGTCAAAAACCCTCCAAAAATAAACTGGCAAAAAGTTACCAAAAATTGAAGTTTCAAAATGAAAAAATGTCTGTGATTTTGGAAAATCCTTTGTAACTTTTTTAATTTTGGTCCTAGAAAAATGCGTCTAAAGAAGAAGTTGCATGGTTTTGTTCCAGTTAATAGGAAAAATGTCAAAAACCCTCCAAAAATAAACTGGCAAAAAGTTACCAAAAATTAAAGTTTCAAAATGAAAAAATGTCTGTGATTTTGGAAAATCCTTTGTAACTTTTTTAATTTTGGTCCTAGAAAAATGCGTCTAAAGAAGAAGTTGCATGGTTTTGTTCCAGTTAATAGGAAAAATGTCAAAAACCCTCCAAAAATAAACTGGCAAAAAGTTACCAAAAATTAAAGTTTCAAAATGAAAAAATGTCTGTGATTTTGGAAAATCCTTTGTAACTTTTTTAATTTTGGTCCTAGAAAAATGCGTCTAAAGAAGAAGTTGCATGGTTTTGTTCCAGTTAATAGGAAAAATGTCAAAAACCCTCCAAAAATAAACTGGCAAAAAGTTACCAAAAATTGAAGTTTCAAAATGAAAAAATGTCTGTGATTTTGGAAAATCCTTTGTAACTTTTTTAATTTTGGTCCTAGAAAAATGCGTCTAAAGAAGAAGTTGCATGGTTTTGTTCCAGTTAATAGGAAAAATGTCAAAAACCCTCCAAAAATAAACTGGCAAAAAGTTACCAAAAATTAAAGTTTCAAAATGAAAAAATGTCTGTGATTTTGGAAAATCCTTTGTAACTTTTTTAATTTTGGTCCTAGAAAAATGCGTCTAAAGAAGAAGTTGCATGGTTTTGTTCCAGTTAATAGGAAAAATGTCAAAAACCCTCCAAAAATAAACTGGCAAAAAGTTACCAAAAATTGAAGTTTCAAAATGAAAAAATGTCTGTGATTTTGGAAAATCCTTTGTAACTTTTTTAATTTTGGTCCTAGAAAAATGCGTCTAAAGAAGAAGTTGCATGGTTTTGTTCCAGTTAATAGGAAAAATGTCAAAAACCCTCCAAAAATAAACTGGCAAAAAGTTACCAAAAGTTGAAGTTTCAAAATGAAAAAATGTCTGTGATTTTGGAAAATCCTTTGTAACTTTTTTAATTTTGGTCCTAGAAAAATGCGTCTAAAGAAGAAGTTGCATGGTTTTGTTCCAGTTAATAGGAAAAATGTCAAAAACCCTCCAAAAATAAACTGGCAAAAAGTTACCAAAAATTAAAGTTTCAAAATGAAAAAATGTCTGTGATTTTGGAAAATCCTTTGTAACTTTTTTAATTTTGGTCCTAGAAAAATGCGTCTAAAGAAGAAGTTGCATGGTTTTGTTCCAGTTAATAGGAAAAATGTCAAAAACCCTCCAAAAATAAACTGGCAAAAAGTTACCAAAAATTAAAGTTTCAAAATGAAAAAATGTCTGTGATTTTGGAAAATCCTTTGTAACTTTTTTAATTTTGGTCCTAGAAAAATGCGTCTAAAGAAGAAGTTGCATGGTTTTGTTCCAGTTAATAGGAAAAATGTCAAAAACCCTCCAAAAATAAACTGGCAAAAAGTTACCAAAAGTTGAAGTTTCAAAATGAAAAAATGTCTGTGATTTTGGAAAATCCTTTGTAACTTTTTTAATTTTGGTCCTAGAAAAATGCGTCTAAAGAAGAAGTTGCATGGTTTTGTTCCAGTTAATAGGAAAAATGTCAAAAACCCTCCAAAAATAAACTGGCAAAAAGTTACCAAAAATTAAAGTTTCAAAATGAAAAAATGTCTGTGATTTTGGAAAATCCTTTGTAACTTTTTTAATTTTGGTCCTAGAAAAATGCGTCTAAAGAAGAAGTTGCATGGTTTTGTTCCAGTTAATAGGAAAAATGTCAAAAACCCTCCAAAAATAAACTGGCAAAAAGTTACCAAAAATTTAAGTTTCAAAATGAAAAAATGTCTGTGATTTTGGAAAATCCTTTGTAACTTTTTTAATTTTGGTCCTAGAAAAATGCGTCTAAAGAAGAAGTTGCATGGTTTTGTTCCAGTTAATAGGAAAAATGTCAAAAACCCTCCAAAAATAAACTGGCAAAAAGTTACCAAAAATTAAAGTTTCAAAATGAAAAAATGTCTGTGATTTTGGAAAATCCTTTGTAACTTTTTTAATTTTGGTCCTAGAAAAATGCGTCTAAAGAAGAAGTTGCATGGTTTTGTTCCAGTTAATAGGAAAAATGTCAAAAACCCTCCAAAAATAAACTGGCAAAAAGTTACCAAAAACTGAAGTTTCAAAATGAAAAAATGTCTGTGATTTTGGAAAATCCTTTGTAACTTTTTTAATTTTGGTCCTAGAAAAATGCGTCTAAAGAAGAAGTTGCATGGTTTTGTTCCAGTTAATAGGAAAAATGTCAAAAACCCTCCAAAAATAAACTGGCAAAAAGTTACCAAAAATTAAAGTTTCAAAATGAAAAAATGTCTGTGATTTTGGAAAATCCTTTGTAACTTTTTTAATTTTGGTCCTAGAAAAATGCGTCTAAAGAAGAAGTTGCATGGTTTTGTTCCAGTTAATAGGAAAAATGTCAAAAACCCTCCAAAAATAAACTGGCAAAAAGTTACCAAAAATTAAAGTTTCAAAATGAAAAAATGTCTGTGATTTTGGAAAATCCTTTGTAACTTTTTTAATTTTGGTCCTAGAAAAATGCGTCTAAAGAAGAAGTTGCATGGTTTTGTTCCAGTTAATAGGAAAAATGTCAAAAACCCTCCAAAAATAAACTGGCAAAAAGTTACCAAAAGTTGAAGTTTCAAAATGAAAAAATGTCTGTGATTTTGGAAAATCCTTTGTAACTTTTTTAATTTTGGTCCTAGAAAAATGCGTCTAAAGAAGAAGTTGCATGGTTTTGTTCCAGTTAATAGGAAAAATGTCAAAAACCCTCCAAAAATAAACTGGCAAAAAGTTACCAAAAATTAAAGTTTCAAAATGAAAAAATGTCTGTGATTTTGGAAAATCCTTTGTAACTTTTTTAATTTTGGTCCTAGAAAAATGCGTCTAAAGAAGAAGTTGCATGGTTTTGTTCCAGTTAATAGGAAAAATGTCAAAAACCCTCCAAAAATAAACTGGCAAAAAGTTACCAAAAATTGAAGTTTCAAAATGAAAAAATGTCTGTGATTTTGGAAAATCCTTTGTAACTTTTTTAATTTTGGTCCTAGAAAAATGCGTCTAAAGAAGAAGTTGCATGGTTTTGTTCCAGTTAATAGGAAAAATGTCAAAAACCCTCCAAAAATAAACTGGCAAAAAGTTACCGAAAGTTGAAGTTTCAAAATGAAAAAATGTCTGTGATTTTGGAAAATCCTTTGTAACTTTTTTAATTTTGGTCCTAGAAAAATGCGTCTAAAGAAGAAGTTGCATGGTTTTGTTCCAGTTAATAGGAAAAATGTCAAAAACCCTCCAAAAATAAACTGGCAAAAAGTTACCAAAAATTAAAGTTTCAAAATGAAAAAATGTCTGTGATTTTGGAAAATCCTTTGTAACTTTTTTAATTTTGGTCCTAGAAAAATGCGTCTAAAGAAGAAGTTGCATGGTTTTGTTCCAGTTAATAGGAAAAATGTCAAAAACCCTCCAAAAATAAACTGGCAAAAAGTTACCAAAAATTGAAGTTTCAAAATGAAAAAATGTCTGTGATTTTGGAAAATCCTTTGTAACTTTTTTAATTTTGGTCCTAGAAAAATGCGTCTAAAGAAGAAGTTGCATGGTTTTGTTCCAGTTAATAGGAAAAATGTCAAAAACCCTCCAAAAATAAACTGGCAAAAAGTTACCAAAAGTTGAAGTTTCAAAATGAAAAAATGTCTGTGATTTTGGAAAATCCTTTGTAACTTTTTTAATTTTGGTCCTAGAAAAATGCGTCTAAAGAAGAAGTTGCATGGTTTTGTTCCAGTTAATAGGAAAAATGTCAAAAACCCTCCAAAAATAAACTGGCAAAAAGTTACCAAAAATTGAAGTTTCAAAATGAAAAAATGTCTGTGATTTTGGAAAATCCTTTGTAACTTTTTTAATTTTGGTCCTAGAAAAATGCGTCTAAAGAAGAAGTTGCATGGTTTTGTTCCAGTTAATAGGAAAAATGTCAAAAACCCTCCAAAAATAAACTGGCAAAAAGTTACCAAAAATTAAAGTTTCAAAATGAAAAAATGTCTGTGATTTTGGAAAATCCTTTGTAACTTTTTTAATTTTGGTCCTAGAAAAATGCGTCTAAAGAAGAAGTTGCATGGTTTTGTTCCAGTTAATAGGAAAAATGTCAAAAACCCTCCAAAAATAAACTGGCAAAAAGTTACCAAAAGTTGAAGTTTCAAAATGAAAAAATGTCTGTGATTTTGGAAAATCCTTTGTAACTTTTTTAATTTTGGTCCTAGAAAAATGCGTCTAAAGAAGAAGTTGCATGGTTTTGTTCCAGTTAATAGGAAAAATGTCAAAAACCCTCCAAAAATAAACTGGCAAAAAGTTACCAAAAATTAAAGTTTCAAAATGAAAAAATGTCTGTGATTTTGGAAAATCCTTTGTAACTTTTTTAATTTTGGTCCTAGAAAAATGCGTCTAAAGAAGAAGTTGCATGGTTTTGTTCCAGTTAATAGGAAAAATGTCAAAAACCCTCCAAAAATAAACTGGCAAAAAGTTACCAAAAATTAAAGTTTCAAAATGAAAAAATGTCTGTGATTTTGGAAAATCCTTTGTAACTTTTTTAATTTTGGTCCTAGAAAAATGCGTCTAAAGAAGAAGTTGCATGGTTTTGTTCCAGTTAATAGGAAAAATGTCAAAAACCCTCCAAAAATAAACTGGCAAAAAGTTACCAAAAATTGAAGTTTCAAAATGAAAAAATGTCTGTGATTTTGGAAAATCCTTTGTAACTTTTTTAATTTTGGTCCTAGAAAAATGCGTCTAAAGAAGAAGTTGCATGGTTTTGTTCCAGTTAATAGGAAAAATGTCAAAAACCCTCCAAAAATAAACTGGCAAAAAGTTACCAAAAATTAAAGTTTCAAAATGAAAAAATGTCTGTGATTTTGGAAAATCCTTTGTAACTTTTTTAATTTTGGTCCTAGAAAAATGCGTCTAAAGAAGAAGTTGCATGGTTTTGTTCCAGTTAATAGGAAAAATGTCAAAAACCCTCCAAAAATAAACTGGCAAAAAGTTACCAAAAATTGAAGTTTCAAAATGAAAAAATGTCTGTGATTTTGGAAAATCCTTTGTAACTTTTTTAATTTTGGTCCTAGAAAAATGCGTCTAAAGAAGAAGTTGCATGGTTTTGTTCCAGTTAATAGGAAAAATGTCAAAAACCCTCCAAAAATAAACTGGCAAAAAGTTACCAAAAATTAAAGTTTCAAAATGAAAAAATGTCTGTGATTTTGGAAAATCCTTTGTAACTTTTTTAATTTTGGTCCTAGAAAAATGCGTCTAAAGAAGAAGTTGCATGGTTTTGTTCCAGTTAATAGGAAAAATGTCAAAAACCCTCCAAAAATAAACTGGCAAAAAGTTACCAAAAATTGAAGTTTCAAAATGAAAAAATGTCTGTGATTTTGGAAAATCCTTTGTAACTTTTTTAATTTTGGTCCTAGAAAAATGCGTCTAAAGAAGAAGTTGCATGGTTTTGTTCCAGTTAATAGGAAAAATGTCAAAAACCCTCCAAAAATAAACTGGCAAAAAGTTACCAAAAATTAAAGTTTCAAAATGAAAAAATGTCTGTGATTTTGGAAAATCCTTTGTAACTTTTTTAATTTTGGTCCTAGAAAAATGCGTCTAAAGAAGAAGTTGCATGGTTTTGTTCCAGTTAATAGGAAAAATGTCAAAAACCCTCCAAAAATAAACTGGCAAAAAGTTACCAAAAATTAAAGTTTCAAAATGAAAAAATGTCTGTGATTTTGGAAAATCCTTTGTAACTTTTTTAATTTTGGTCCTAGAAAAATGCGTCTAAAGAAGAAGTTGCATGGTTTTGTTCCAGTTAATAGGAAAAATGTCAAAAACCCTCCAAAAATAAACTGGCAAAAAGTTACCAAAAATTAAAGTTTCAAAATGAAAAAATGTCTGTGATTTTGGAAAATCCTTTGTAACTTTTTTAATTTTGGTCCTAGAAAAATGCGTCTAAAGAAGAAGTTGCATGGTTTTGTTCCAGTTAATAGGAAAAATGTCAAAAACCCTCCAAAAATAAACTGGCAAAAAGTTACCAAAAGTTGAAGTTTCAAAATGAAAAAATGTCTGTGATTTTGGAAAATCCTTTGTAACTTTTTTAATTTTGGTCCTAGAAAAATGCGTCTAAAGAAGAAGTTGCATGGTTTTGTTCCAGTTAATAGGAAAAATGTCAAAAACCCTCCAAAAATAAACTGGCAAAAAGTTACCAAAAATTAAAGTTTCAAAATGAAAAAATGTCTGTGATTTTGGAAAATCCTTTGTAACTTTTTTAATTTTGGTCCTAGAAAAATGCGTCTAAAGAAGAAGTTGCATGGTTTTGTTCCAGTTAATAGGAAAAATGTCAAAAACCCTCCAAAAATAAACTGGCAAAAAGTTACCGAAAGTTGAAGTTTCAAAATGAAAAAATGTCTGTGATTTTGGAAAATCCTTTGTAACTTTTTTAATTTTGGTCCTAGAAAAATGCGTCTAAAGAAGAAGTTGCTTGGTTTTGTTCCAGTTAATAGGAAAAATGTCAAAAACCCTCCAAAAATAAACTGGCAAAAAGTTACCAAAAATTAAAGTTTCAAAATGAAAAAATGTCTGTGATTTTGGAAAATCCTTTGTAACTTTTTTAATTTTGGTCCTAGAAAAATGCGTCTAAAGAAGAAGTTGCATGGTTTTGTTCCAGTTAATAGGAAAAATGTCAAAAACCCTCCAAAAATAAACTGGCAAAAAGTTACCAAAAATTAAAGTTTCAAAATGAAAAAATGTCTGTGATTTTGGAAAATCCTTTGTAACTTTTTTAATTTTGGTCCTAGAAAAATGCGTCTAAAGAAGAAGTTGCATGGTTTTGTTCCAGTTAATAGGAAAAATGTCAAAAACCCTCCAAAAATAAACTGGCAAAAAGTTACCAAAAATTAAAGTTTCAAAATGAAAAAATGTCTGTGATTTTGGAAAATCCTTTGTAACTTTTTTAATTTTGGTCCTAGAAAAATGCGTCTAAAGAAGAAGTTGCATGGTTTTGTTCCAGTTAATAGGAAAAATGTCAAAAACCCTCCAAAAATAAACTGGCAAAAAGTTACCAAAAATTGAAGTTTCAAAATGAAAAAATGTCTGTGATTTTGGAAAATCCTTTGTAACTTTTTTAATTTTGGTCCTAGAAAAATGCGTCTAAAGAAGAAGTTGCATGGTTTTGTTCCAGTTAATAGGAAAAATGTCAAAAACCCTCCAAAAATAAACTGGCAAAAAGTTACCAAAAATTAAAGTTTCAAAATGAAAAAATGTCTGTGATTTTGGAAAATCCTTTGTAACTTTTTTAATTTTGGTCCTAGAAAAATGCGTCTAAAGAAGAAGTTGCATGGTTTTGTTCCAGTTAATAGGAAAAATGTCAAAAACCCTCCAAAAATAAACTGGCAAAAAGTTACCAAAAATTGAAGTTTCAAAATGAAAAAATGTCTGTGATTTTGGAAAATCCTTTGTAACTTTTTTAATTTTGGTCCTAGAAAAATGCGTCTAAAGAAGAAGTTGCATGGTTTTGTTCCAGTTAATAGGAAAAATGTCAAAAACCCTCCAAAAATAAACTGGCAAAAAGTTACCGAAAGTTGAAGTTTCAAAATGAAAAAATGTCTGTGATTTTGGAAAATCCTTTGTAACTTTTTTAATTTTGGTCCTAGAAAAATGCGTCTAAAGAAGAAGTTGCATGGTTTTGTTCCAGTTAATAGGAAAAATGTCAAAAACCCTCCAAAAATAAACTGGCAAAAAGTTACCAAAAATTAAAGTTTCAAAATGAAAAAATGTCTGTGATTTTGGAAAATCCTTTGTAACTTTTTTAATTTTGGTCCTAGAAAAATGCGTCTAAAGAAGAAGTTGCTTGGTTTTGTTCCAGTTAATAGGAAAAATGTCAAAAACCCTCCAAAAATAAACTGGCAAAAAGTTACCAAAAATTAAAGTTTCAAAATGAAAAAATGTCTGTGATTTTGGAAAATCCTTTGTAACTTTTTTAATTTTGGTCCTAGAAAAATGCGTCTAAAGAAGAAGTTGCATGGTTTTGTTCCAGTTAATAGGAAAAATGTCAAAAACCCTCCAAAAATAAACTGGCAAAAAGTTACCAAAAATTAAAGTTTCAAAATGAAAAAATGTCTGTGATTTTGGAAAATCCTTTGTAACTTTTTTAATTTTGGTCCTAGAAAAATGCGTCTAAAGAAGAAGTTGCATGGTTTTGTTCCAGTTAATAGGAAAAATGTCAAAAACCCTCCAAAAATAAACTGGCAAAAAGTTACCTAAATTTGAAGTTTCAAAATGAAAAAATGTCTGTGATTTTGGAAAATCCTTTGTAACTTTTTTAATTTTGGTCCTAGAAAAATGCGTCTAAAGAAGAAGTTGCATGGTTTTGTTCCAGTTAATAGGAAAAATGTCAAAAACCCTCCAAAAATAAACTGGCAAAAAGTTACCAAAAATTAAAGTTTCAAAATGAAAAAATGTCTGTGATTTTGGAAAATCCTTTGTAACTTTTTTAATTTTGGTCCTAGAAAAATGCGTCTAAAGAAGAAGTTGCATGGTTTTGTTCCAGTTAATAGGAAAAATGTCAAAAACCCTCCAAAAATAAACTGGCAAAAAGTTACCAAAAATTGAATTTTCAAAATGAAAAAATGTCTGTGATTTTGGAAAATCCTTTGTAACTTTTTTAATTTTGGTCCTAGAAAAATGCGTCTAAAGAAGAAGTTGCATGGTTTTGTTCCAGTTAATAGGAAAAATGTCAAAAACCCTCCAAAAATAAACTGGCAAAAAGTTACCAAAAATTAAAGTTTCAAAATGAAAAAATGTCTGTGATTTTGGAAAATCCTTTG
This sequence comes from Leptopilina drosophilae, assembly GCA_032873175.1. Classification (NCBI taxonomy): domain Eukaryota; kingdom Metazoa; phylum Arthropoda; class Insecta; order Hymenoptera; family Figitidae; genus Leptopilina; species Leptopilina drosophilae. The sequence goes on along the minus strand of JAVJHS010000422.1, from coordinate 17,985 downwards.
TAACTTTTTTAATTTTGGTCCTAGAAAAATGCGTCTAAAGAAGAAGTTGCATGGTTTTGTTCCAGTTAATAGGAAAAATGTCAAAAACCCTCCAAAAATAAACTGGCAAAAAGTTACCAAAAATTAAAGTTTCAAAATGAAAAAATGTCTGTGATTTTGGAAAATCCTTTGTAACTTTTTTAATTTTGGTCCTAGAAAAATGCGTCTAAAGAAGAAGTTGCATGGTTTTGTTCCAGTTAATAGGAAAAATGTCAAAAACCCTCCAAAAATAAACTGGCAAAAAGTTACCAAAAATTAAAGTTTCAAAATGAAAAAATGTCTGTGATTTTGGAAAATCCTTTGTAACTTTTTTAATTTTGGTCCTAGAAAAATGCGTCTAAAGAAGAAGTTGCATGGTTTTGTTCCAGTTAATAGGAAAAATGTCAAAAACCCTCCAAAAATAAACTGGCAAAAAGTTACCAAAAGTTGAAGTTTCAAAATGAAAAAATGTCTGTGATTTTGGAAAATCCTTTGTAACTTTTTTAATTTTGGTCCTAGAAAAATGCGTCTAAAGAAGAAGTTGCATGGTTTTGTTCCAGTTAATAGGAAAAATGTCAAAAACCCTCCAAAAATAAACTGGCAAAAAGTTACCAAAAATTAAAGTTTCAAAATGAAAAAATGTCTGTGATTTTGGAAAATCCTTTGTAACTTTTTTAATTTTGGTCCTAGAAAAATGCGTCTAAAGAAGAAGTTGCATGGTTTTGTTCCAGTTAATAGGAAAAATGTCAAAAACCCTCCAAAAATAAACTGGCAAAAAGTTACCGAAAGTTGAAGTTTCAAAATGAAAAAATGTCTGTGATTTTGGAAAATCCTTTGTAACTTTTTTAATTTTGGTCCTAGAAAAATGCGTCTAAAGAAGAAGTTGCATGGTTTTGTTCCAGTTAATAGGAAAAATGTCAAAAACCCTCCAAAAATAAACTGGCAAAAAGTTACCAAAAATTAAAGTTTCAAAATGAAAAAATGTCTGTGATTTTGGAAAATCCTTTGTAACTTTTTTAATTTTGGTCCTAGAAAAATGCGTCTAAAGAAGAAGTTGCATGGTTTTGTTCCAGTTAATAGGAAAAATGTCAAAAACCCTCCAAAAATAAACTGGCAAAAAGTTACCAAAAGTTGAAGTTTCAAAATGAAAAAATGTCTGTGATTTTGGAAAATCCTTTGTAACTTTTTTAATTTTGGTCCTAGAAAAATGCGTCTAAAGAAGAAGTTGCATGGTTTTGTTCCAGTTAATAGGAAAAATGTCAAAAACCCTCCAAAAATAAACTGGCAAAAAGTTACCAAAAATTAAAGTTTCAAAATGAAAAAATGTCTGTGATTTTGGAAAATCCTTTGTAACTTTTTTAATTTTGGTCCTAGAAAAATGCGTCTAAAGAAGAAGTTGCTTGGTTTTGTTCCAGTTAATAGGAAAAATGTCAAAAACCCTCCAAAAATAAACTGGCAAAAAGTTACCAAAAACTGAAGTTTCAAAATGAAAAAATGTCTGTGATTTTGGAAAATCCTTTGTAACTTTTTTAATTTTGGTCCTAGAAAAATGCGTCTAAAGAAGAAGTTGCATGGTTTTGTTCCAGTTAATAGGAAAAATGTCAAAAACCCTCCAAAAATAAACTGGCAAAAAGTTACCAAAAATTAAAGTTTCAAAATGAAAAAATGTCTGTGATTTTGGAAAATCCTTTGTAACTTTTTTAATTTTGGTCCTAGAAAAATGCGTCTAAAGAAGAAGTTGCATGGTTTTGTTCCAGTTAATAGGAAAAATGTCAAAAACTCTCCAAAAATAAACTGGCAAAAAGTTACCGAAAGTTGAAGTTTCAAAATGAAAAAATGTCTGTGATTTTGGAAAATCCTTTGTAACTTTTTTAATTTTGGTCCTAGAAAAATGCGTCTAAAGAAGAAGTTGCATGGTTTTGTTCCAGTTAATAGGAAAAATGTCAAAAACCCTCCAAAAATAAACTGGCAAAAAGTTACCAAAAATTAAAGTTTCAAAATGAAAAAATGTCTGTGATTTTGGAAAATCCTTTGTAACTTTTTTAATTTTGGTCCTAGAAAAATGCGTCTAAAGAAGAAGTTGCATGGTTTTGTTCCAGTTAATAGGAAAAATGTCAAAAACCCTCCAAAAATAAACTGGCAAAAAGTTACCAAAAGTTGAAGTTTCAAAATGAAAAAATGTCTGTGATTTTGGAAAATCCTTTGTAACTTTTTTAATTTTGGTCCTAGAAAAATGCGTCTAAAGAAGAAGTTGCATGGTTTTGTTCCAGTTAATAGGAAAAATGTCAAAAACCCTCCAAAAATAAACTGGCAAAAAGTTACCAAAAATTAAAGTTTCAAAATGAAAAAATGTCTGTGATTTTGGAAAATCCTTTGTAACTTTTTTAATTTTGGTCCTAGAAAAATGCGTCTAAAGAAGAAGTTGCATGGTTTTGTTCCAGTTAATAGGAAAAATGTCAAAAACCCTCCAAAAATAAACTGGCAAAAAGTTACCGAAAGTTGAAGTTTCAAAATGAAAAAATGTCTGTGATTTTGGAAAATCCTTTGTAACTTTTTTAATTTTGGTCCTAGAAAAATGCGTCTAAAGAAGAAGTTGCTTGGTTTTGTTCCAGTTAATAGGAAAAATGTCAAAAACCCTCCAAAAATAAACTGGCAAAAAGTTACCAAAAATTAAAGTTTCAAAATGAAAAAATGTCTGTGATTTTGGAAAATCCTTTGTAACTTTTTTAATTTTGGTCCTAGAAAAATGCGTCTAAAGAAGAAGTTGCATGGTTTTGTTCCAGTTAATAGGAAAAATGTCAAAAACCCTCCAAAAATAAACTGGCAAAAAGTTACCAAAAATTAAAGTTTCAAAATGAAAAAATGTCTGTGATTTTGGAAAATCCTTTGTAACTTTTTTAATTTTGGTCCTAGAAAAATGCGTCTAAAGAAGAAGTTGCATGGTTTTGTTCCAGTTAATAGGAAAAATGTCAAAAACCCTCCAAAAATAAACTGGCAAAAAGTTACCAAAAATTAAAGTTTCAAAATGAAAAAATGTCTGTGATTTTGGAAAATCCTTTGTAACTTTTTTAATTTTGGTCCTAGAAAAATGCGTCTAAAGAAGAAGTTGCATGGTTTTGTTCCAGTTAATAGGAAAAATGTCAAAAACCCTCCAAAAATAAACTGGCAAAAAGTTACCGAAAGTTGAAGTTTCAAAATGAAAAAATGTCTGTGATTTTGGAAAATCCTTTGTAACTTTTTTAATTTTGGTCCTAGAAAAATGCGTCTAAAGAAGAAGTTGCATGGTTTTGTTCCAGTTAATAGGAAAAATGTCAAAAACCCTCCAAAAATAAACTGGCAAAAAGTTACCAAAAATTAAAGTTTCAAAATGAAAAAATGTCTGTGATTTTGGAAAATCCTTTGTAACTTTTTTAATTTTGGTCCTAGAAAAATGCGTCTAAAGAAGAAGTTGCATGGTTTTGTTCCAGTTAATAGGAAAAATGTCAAAAACCCTCCAAAAATAAACTGGCAAAAAGTTACCAAAAATTAAAGTTTCAAAATGAAAAAATGTCTGTGATTTTGGAAAATCCTTTGTAACTTTTTTAATTTTGGTCCTAGAAAAATGCGTCTAAAGAAGAAGTTGCATGGTTTTGTTCCAGTTAATAGGAAAAATGTCAAAAACCCTCCAAAAATAAACTGGCAAAAAGTTACCAAAAATTAAAGTTTCAAAATGAAAAAATGTCTGTGATTTTGGAAAATCCTTTGTAACTTTTTTAATTTTGGTCCTAGAAAAATGCGTCTAAAGAAGAAGTTGCATGGTTTTGTTCCAGTTAATAGGAAAAATGTCAAAAACCCTCCAAAAATAAACTGGCAAAAAGTTACCAAAAATTAAAGTTTCAAAATGAAAAAATGTCTGTGATTTTGGAAAATCCTTTGTAACTTTTTTAATTTTGGTCCTAGAAAAATGCGTCTAAAGAAGAAGTTGCATGGTTTTGTTCCAGTTAATAGGAAAAATGTCAAAAACCCTCCAAAAATAAACTGGCAAAAAGTTACCAAAAATTGAAGTTTCAAAATGAAAAAATGTCTGTGATTTTGGAAAATCCTTTGTAACTTTTTTAATTTTGGTCCTAGAAAAATGCGTCTAAAGAAGAAGTTGCATGGTTTTGTTCCAGTTAATAGGAAAAATGTCAAAAACCCTCCAAAAATAAACTGGCAAAAAGTTACCAAAAATTAAAGTTTCAAAATGAAAAAATGTCTGTGATTTTGGAAAATCCTTTGTAACTTTTTTAATTTTGGTCCTAGAAAAATGCGTCTAAAGAAGAAGTTGCATGGTTTTGTTCCAGTTAATAGGAAAAATGTCAAAAACCCTCCAAAAATAAACTGGCAAAAAGTTACCGAAAGTTGAAGTTTCAAAATGAAAAAATGTCTGTGATTTTGGAAAATCCTTTGTAACTTTTTTAATTTTGGTCCTAGAAAAATGCGTCTAAAGAAGAAGTTGCATGGTTTTGTTCCAGTTAATAGGAAAAATGTCAAAAACCCTCCAAAAATAAACTGGCAAAAAGTTACCAAAAATTAAAGTTTCAAAATGAAAAAATGTCTGTGATTTTGGAAAATCCTTTGTAACTTTTTTAATTTTGGTCCTAGAAAAATGCGTCTAAAGAAGAAGTTGCATGGTTTTGTTCCAGTTAATAGGAAAAATGTCAAAAACCCTCCAAAAATAAACTGGCAAAAAGTTACCAAAAATTAAAGTTTCAAAATGAAAAAATGTCTGTGATTTTGGAAAATCCTTTGTAACTTTTTTAATTTTGGTCCTAGAAAAATGCGTCTAAAGAAGAAGTTGCATGGTTTTGTTCCAGTTAATAGGAAAAATGTCAAAAACCCTCCAAAAATAAACTGGCAAAAAGTTACCGAAAGTTAAAGTTTCAAAATGAAAAAATGTCTGTGATTTTGGAAAATCCTTTGTAACTTTTTTAATTTTGGTCCTAGAAAAATGCGTCTAAAGAAGAAGTTGCTTGGTTTTGTTCCAGTTAATAGGAAAAATGTCAAAAACCCTCCAAAAATAAACTGGCAAAAAGTTACCAAAAATTAAAGTTTCAAAATGAAAAAATGTCTGTGATTTTGGAAAATCCTTTGTAACTTTTTTAATTTTGGTCCTAGAAAAATGCGTCTAAAGAAGAAGTTGCATGGTTTTGTTCCAGTTAATAGGAAAAATGTCAAAAACCCTCCAAAAATAAACTGGCAAAAAGTTACCAAAAATTGAATTTTCAAAATGAAAAAATGTCTGTGATTTTGGAAAATCCTTTGTAACTTTTTTAATTTTGGTCCTAGAAAAATGCGTCTAAAGAAGAAGTTGCATGGTTTTGTTCCAGTTAATAGAAAAAATGTCAAAAACCCTCCAAAAATAAACTGGCAAAAAGTTACCAAAAGTTGAAGTTTCAAAATGAAAAAATGTCTGTGATTTTGGAAAATCCTTTGTAACTTTTTTAATTTTGGTCCTAGAAAAATGCGTCTAAAGAAGAAGTTGCATGGTTTTGTTCCAGTTAATAGGAAAAATGTCAAAAACCCTCCAAAAATAAACTGGCAAAAAGTTACCAAAAGTTGAAGTTTCAAAATGAAAAAATGTCTGTGATTTTGGAAAATCCTTTGTAACTTTTTTAATTTTGGTCCTAGAAAAATGCGTCTAAAGAAGAAGTTGCATGGTTTTGTTCCAGTTAATAGGAAAAATGTCAAAAACCCTCCAAAAATAAACTGGCAAAAAGTTACCAAAAATTAAAGTTTCAAAATGAAAAAATGTCTGTGATTTTGGAAAATCCTTTGTAACTTTTTTAATTTTGGTCCTAGAAAAATGCGTCTAAAGAAGAAGTTGCATGGTTTTGTTCCAGTTAATAGGAAAAATGTCAAAAACCCTCCAAAAATAAACTGGCAAAAAGTTACCAAAAATTAAAGTTTCAAAATGAAAAAATGTCTGTGATTTTGGAAAATCCTTTGTAACTTTTTTAATTTTGGTCCTAGAAAAATGCGTCTAAAGAAGAAGTTGCTTGGTTTTGTTCCAGTTAATAGGAAAAATGTCAAAAACCCTCCAAAAATAAACTGGCAAAAAGTTACCAAAAATTAAAGTTTCAAAATGAAAAAATGTCTGTGATTTTGGAAAATCCTTTGTAACTTTTTTAATTTTGGTCCTAGAAAAATGCGTCTAAAGAAGAAGTTGCATGGTTTTGTTCCAGTTAATAGGAAAAATGTCAAAAACCCTCCAAAAATAAACTGGCAAAAAGTTACCAAAAATTAAAGTTTCAAAATGAAAAAATGTCTGTGATTTTGGAAAATCCTTTGTAACTTTTTTAATTTTGGTCCTAGAAAAATGCGTCTAAAGAAGAAGTTGCTTGGTTTTGTTCCAGTTAATAGGAAAAATGTCAAAAACCCTCCAAAAATAAACTGGCAAAAAGTTACCAAAAATTAAAGTTTCAAAATGAAAAAATGTCTGTGATTTTGGAAAATCCTTTGTAACTTTTTTAATTTTGGTCCTAGAAAAATGCGTCTAAAGAAGAAGTTGCATGGTTTTGTTCCAGTTAATAGGAAAAATGTCAAAAACCCTCCAAAAATAAACTGGCAAAAAGTTACCAAAAACTGAAGTTTCAAAATGAAAAAATGTCTGTGATTTTGGAAAATCCTTTGTAACTTTTTTAATTTTGGTCCTAGAAAAATGCGTCTAAAGAAGAAGTTGCATGGTTTTGTTCCAGTTAATAGGAAAAATGTCAAAAACCCTCCAAAAATAAACTGGCAAAAAGTTACCAAAAATTAAAGTTTCAAAATGAAAAAATGTCTGTGATTTTGGAAAATCCTTTGTAACTTTTTTAATTTTGGTCCTAGAAAAATGCGTCTAAAGAAGAAGTTGCATGGTTTTGTTCCAGTTAATAGGAAAAATGTCAAAAACCCTCCAAAAATAAACTGGCAAAAAGTTACCAAAAGTTGAAGTTTCAAAATGAAAAAATGTCTGTGATTTTGGAAAATCCTTTGTAACTTTTTTAATTTTGGTCCTAGAAAAATGCGTCTAAAGAAGAAGTTGCATGGTTTTGTTCCAGTTAATAGGAAAAATGTCAAAAACCCTCCAAAAATAAACTGGCAAAAAGTTACCAAAAATTAAAGTTTCAAAATGAAAAAATGTCTGTGATTTTGGAAAATCCTTTGTAACTTTTTTAATTTTGGTCCTAGAAAAATGCGTCTAAAGAAGAAGTTGCATGGTTTTGTTCCAGTTAATAGGAAAAATGTCAAAAACCCTCCAAAAATAAACTGGCAAAAAGTTACCAAAAGTTGAAGTTTCAAAATGAAAAAATGTCTGTGATTTTGGAAAATCCTTTGTAACTTTTTTAATTTTGGTCCTAGAAAAATGCGTCTAAAGAAGAAGTTGCTTGGTTTTGTTCCAGTTAATAGGAAAAATGTCAAAAACCCTCCAAAAATAAACTGGCAAAAAGTTACCAAAAATTAAAGTTTCAAAATGAAAAAATGTCTGTGATTTTGGAAAATCCTTTGTAACTTTTTTAATTTTGGTCCTAGAAAAATGCGTCTAAAGAAGAAGTTGCATGGTTTTGTTCCAGTTAATAGGAAAAATTGTCAAAAACCCTCCAAAAATAAACTGGCAAAAAGTTACCAAAAATTGAAGTTTCAAAATGAAAAAATGTCTGTGATTTTGGAAAATCCTTTGTAACTTTTTTAATTTTGGTCCTAGAAAAATGCGTCTAAAGAAGAAGTTGCATGGTTTTGTTCCAGTTAATAGGAAAAATGTCAAAAACCCTCCAAAAATAAACTGGCAAAAAGTTACCAAAAATTAAAGTTTCAAAATGAAAAAATGTCTGTGATTTTGGAAAATCCTTTGTAACTTTTTTAATTTTGGTCCTAGAAAAATGCGTCTAAAGAAGAAGTTGCATGGTTTTGTTCCAGTTAATAGGAAAAATGTCAAAAACCCTCCAAAAATAAACTGGCAAAAAGTTACCAAAAATTAAAGTTTCAAAATGAAAAAATGTCTGTGATTTTGGAAAATCCTTTGTAACTTTTTTAATTTTGGTCCTAGAAAAATGCGTCTAAAGAAGAAGTTGCATGGTTTTGTTCCAGTTAATAAAAAAATGTCAAAAACCCTCCAAAAATAAACTGGCAAAAAGTTACCAAAAATTAAATTTTCAAAATGAAAAAATGTCTGTGATTTTGGAAAATCCTTTGTAACTTTTTTAATTTTGGTCCTAGAAAAATGCGTCTAAAGAAGAAGTTGCATGGTTTTGTTCCAGTTAATAGGAAAAATGTCAAAAACCCTCCAAAAATAAACTGGCAAAAAGTTACCGAAAGTTGAAGTTTCAAAATGAAAAAATGTCTGTGATTTTGGAAAATCCTTTGTAACTTTTTTAATTTTGGTCCTAGAAAAATGCGTCTAAAGAAGAAGTTGCTTGGTTTTGTTCCAGTTAATAGGAAAAATGTCAAAAACCCTCCAAAAATAAACTGGCAAAAAGTTACCAAAAATTAAAGTTTCAAAATGAAAAAATGTCTGTGATTTTGGAAAATCCTTTGTAACTTTTTTAATTTTGGTCCTAGAAAAATGCGTCTAAAGAAGAAGTTGCATGGTTTTGTTCCAGTTAATAGGAAAAATGTCAAAAACCCTCCAAAAATAAACTGGCAAAAAGTTACCAAAAATTGAATTTTCAAAATGAAAAAATGTCTGTGATTTTGGAAAATCCTTTGTAACTTTTTTAATTTTGGTCCTAGAAAAATGCGTCTAAAGAAGAAGTTGCATGGTTTTGTTCCAGTTAATAGGAAAAATGTCAAAAACCCTCCAAAAATAAACTGGCAAAAAGTTACCAAAAATTAAAGTTTCAAAATGAAAAAATGTCTGTGATTTTGGAAAATCCTTTGTAACTTTTTTAATTTTGGTCCTAGAAAAATGCGTCTAAAGAAGAAGTTGCATGGTTTTGTTCCAGTTAATAGGAAAAATGTCAAAAACCCTCCAAAAATAAACTGGCAAAAAGTTACCAAAAATTAAAGTTTCAAAATGAAAAAATGTCTGTGATTTTGGAAAATCCTTTGTAACTTTTTTAATTTTGGTCCTAGAAAAATGCGTCTAAAGAAGAAGTTGCATGGTTTTGTTCCAGTTAATAGGAAAAATGTCAAAAACCCTCCAAAAATAAACTGGCAAAAAGTTACCAAAAATTAAAGTTTCAAAATGAAAAAATGTCTGTGATTTTGGAAAATCCTTTGTAACTTTTTTAATTTTGGTCCTAGAAAAATGCGTCTAAAGAAGAAGTTGCATGGTTTTGTTCCAGTTAATAGGAAAAATGTCAAAAACCCTCCAAAAATAAACTGGCAAAAAGTTACCAAAAATTAAAGTTTCAAAATGAAAAAATGTCTGTGATTTTGGAAAATCCTTTGTAACTTTTTTAATTTTGGTCCTAGAAAAATGCGTCTAAAGAAGAAGTTGCATGGTTTTGTTCCAGTTAATAGGAAAAAATGTCAAAAACCCTCCAAAAATAAACTGGCAAAAAGTTACCAAAAATTGAAGTTTCAAAATGAAAAAATGTCTGTGATTTTGGAAAATCCTTTGTAACTTTTTTAATTTTGGTCCTAGAAAAATGCGTCTAAAGAAGAAGTTGCTTGGTTTTGTTCCAGTTAATAGGAAAAATGTCAAAAACCCTCCAAAAATAAACTGGCAAAAAGTTACCAAAAATTAAAGTTTCAAAATGAAAAAATGTCTGTGATTTTGGAAAATCCTTTGTAACTTTTTTAATTTTGGTCCTAGAAAAATGCGTCTAAAGAAGAAGTTGCATGGTTTTGTTCCAGTTAATAGGAAAAATGTCAAAAACCCTCCAAAAATAAACTGGCAAAAAGTTACCAAAAATTGAAGTTTCAAAATGAAAAAATGTCTGTGATTTTGGAAAATCCTTTGTAACTTTTTTAATTTTGGTCCTAGAAAAATGCGTCTAAAGAAGAAGTTGCATGGTTTTGTTCCAGTTAATAGGAAAAATGTCAAAAACCCTCCAAAAATAAACTGGCAAAAAGTTACCAAAAATTAAAGTTTCAAAATGAAAAAATGTCTGTGATTTTGGAAAATCCTTTGTAACTTTTTTAATTTTGGTCCTAGAAAAATGCGTCTAAAGAAGAAGTTGCATGGTTTTGTTCCAGTTAATAGGAAAAATGTCAAAAACCCTCCAAAAATAAACTGGCAAAAAGTTACCAAAAATTAAAGTTTCAAAATGAAAAAATGTCTGTGATTTTGGAAAATCCTTTGTAACTTTTTTAATTTTGGTCCTAGAAAAATGCGTCTAAAGAAGAAGTTGCATGGTTTTGTTCCAGTTAATAGGAAAAATGTCAAAAACCCTCCAAAAATAAACTGGCAAAAAGTTACCAAAAGTTGAAGTTTCAAAATGAAAAAATGTCTGTGATTTTGGAAAATCCTTTGTAACTTTTTTAATTTTGGTCCTAGAAAAATGCGTCTAAAGAAGAAGTTGCATGGTTTTGTTCCAGTTAATAGGAAAAATGTCAAAAACCCTCCAAAAATAAACTGGCAAAAAGTTACCAAAAATTAAAGTTTCAAAATGAAAAAATGTCTGTGATTTTGGAAAATCCTTTGTAACTTTTTTAATTTTGGTCCTAGAAAAATGCGTCTAAAGAAGAAGTTGCATGGTTTTGTTCCAGTTAATAGGAAAAATGTCAAAAACCCTCCAAAAATAAACTGGCAAAAAGTTACCAAAAATTAAAGTTTCAAAATGAAAAAATGTCTGTGATTTTGGAAAATCCTTTGTAACTTTTTTAATTTTGGTCCTAGAAAAATGCGTCTAAAGAAGAAGTTGCATGGTTTTGTTCCAGTTAATAGGAAAAATGTCAAAAACCCTCCAAAAATAAACTGGCAAAAAGTTACCAAAAATTGAAGTTTCAAAATGAAAAAATGTCTGTGATTTTGGAAAATCCTTTGTAACTTTTTTAATTTTGGTCCTAGAAAAATGCGTCTAAAGAAGAAGTTGCATGGTTTTGTTCCAGTTAATAGGAAAAATGTCAAAAACCCTCCAAAAATAAACTGGCAAAAAGTTACCAAAAATTAAAGTTTCAAAATGAAAAAATGTCTGTGATTTTGGAAAATCCTTTGTAACTTTTTTAATTTTGGTCCTAGAAAAATGCGTCTAAAGAAGAAGTTGCATGGTTTTGTTCCAGTTAATAGGAAAAATGTCAAAAACCCTCCAAAAATAAACTGGCAAAAAGTTACCAAAAATTGAAGTTTCAAAATGAAAAAATGTCTGTGATTTTGGAAAATCCTTTGTAACTTTTTTAATTTTGGTCCTAGAAAAATGCGTCTAAAGAAGAAGTTGCATGGTTTTGTTCCAGTTAATAGGAAAAATGTCAAAAACTCTCCAAAAATAAACTGGCAAAAAGTTACCAAAAATTAAAGTTTCAAAATGAAAAAATGTCTGTGATTTTGGAAAATCCTTTGTAACTTTTTTAATTTTGGTCCTAGAAAAATGCGTCTAAAGAAGAAGTTGCATGGTTTTGTTCCAGTTAATAGGAAAAATGTCAAAAACTCTCCAAAAATAAACTGGCAAAAAGTTACCAAAAGTTGAAGTTTCAAAATGAAAAAATGTCTGTGATTTTGGAAAATCCTTTGTAACTTTTTTAATTTTGGTCCTAGAAAAATGCGTCTAAAGAAGAAGTTGCATGGTTTTGTTCCAGTTAATAGGAAAAATGTCAAAAACCCTCCAAAAATAAACTGGCAAAAAGTTACCAAAAATTAAAGTTTCAAAATGAAAAAATGTCTGTGATTTTGGAAAATCCTTTGTAACTTTTTTAATTTTGGTCCTAGAAAAATGCGTCTAAAGAAGAAGTTGCATGGTTTTGTTCCAGTTAATAGGAAAAATGTCAAAAACTCTCCAAAAATAAACTGGCAAAAAGTTACCGAAAGTTGAAGTTTCAAAATGAAAAAATGTCTGTGATTTTGGAAAATCCTTTGTAACTTTTTTAATTTTGGTCCTAGAAAAATGCGTCTAAAGAAGAAGTTGCTTGGTTTTGTTCCAGTTAATAGGAAAAATGTCAAAAACCCTCCAAAAATAAACTGGCAAAAAGTTACCAAAAATTAAAGTTTCAAAATGAAAAAATGTCTGTGATTTTGGAAAATCCTTTGTAACTTTTTTAATTTTGGTCCTAGAAAAATGCGTCTAAAGAAGAAGTTGCATGGTTTTGTTCCAGTTAATAGGAAAAATGTCAAAAACCCTCCAAAAATAAACTGGCAAAAAGTTACCAAAAATTGAAGTTTCAAAATGAAAAAATGTCTGTGATTTTGGAAAATCCTTTGTAACTTTTTTAATTTTGGTCCTAGAAAAATGCGTCTAAAGAAGAAGTTGCATGGTTTTGTTCCAGTTAATAGGAAAAATGTCAAAAACCCTCCAAAAATAAACTGGCAAAAAGTTACCAAAAATTAAAGTTTCAAAATGAAAAAATGTCTGTGATTTTGGAAAATCCTTTGTAACTTTTTTAATTTTGGTCCTAGAAAAATGCGTCTAAAGAAGAAGTTGCATGGTTTTGTTCCAGTTAATAGGAAAAATGTCAAAAACCCTCCAAAAATAAACTGGCAAAAAGTTACCAAAAATTGAATTTTCAAAATGAAAAAATGTCTGTGATTTTGGAAAATCCTTTGTAACTTTTTTAATTTTGGTCCTAGAAAAATGCGTCTAAAGAAGAAGTTGCATGGTTTTGTTCCAGTTAATAGGAAAAATGTCAAAAACCCTCCAAAAATAAACTGGCAAAAAGTTACCAAAAATTAAAGTTTCAAAATGAAAAAATGTCTGTGATTTTGGAAAATCCTTTGTAACTTTTTTAATTTTGGTCCTAGAAAAATGCGTCTAAAGAAGAAGTTGCATGGTTTTGTTCCAGTTAATAGGAAAAATGTCAAAAACTCTCCAAAAATAAACTGGCAAAAAGTTACCAAAAATTGAAGTTTCAAATTGAAAAAATGTCTGTGATTTTGGAAAATCCTTTGTAACTTTTTTAATTTTGGTCCTAGAAAAATGCGTCTAAAGAAGAAGTTGCATGGTTTTGTTCCAGTTAATAGGAAAAATGTCAAAAACCCTCCAAAAATAAACTGGCAAAAAGTTACCAAAAATTAAAGTATCAAAATGAAAAAATGTCTGTGATTTTGGAAAATCCTTTGTAACTTTTTTAATTTTGGTCCTAGAAAAATGCGTCTAAAGAAGAAGTTGCATGGTTTTGTTCCAGTTAATAGGAAAAATGTCAAAAACTTTCCAAAAATAAACTGGCAAAAAGTTACCGAAAGTTGAAGTTTCAAATTGAAAAAATGTCTGTGATTTTGGAAAATCCTTTGTAACTTTTTTAATTTTGGTCCTAGAAAAATGCGTCTAAAGAAGAAGTTGCATGGTTTTGTTCCAGTTAATAGGAAAAATGTCAAAAACCCTCCAAAAATAAACTGGCAAAAAGTTACCAAAAATTAAAGTTTCAAAATGAAAAAATGTCTGTGATTTTGGAAAATCCTTTGTAACTTTTTTAATTTTGGTCCTAGAAAAATGCGTCTAAAGAAGAAGTTGCATGGTTTTGTTCCAGTTAATAGGAAAAATGTCAAAAACCCTCCAAAAATAAACTGGCAAAAAGTTACCAAAAATTGATTTTTCAAAATGAAAAAATGTCTGTGATTTTGGAAAATCCTTTGTAACTTTTTTAATTTTGGTCCTAGAAAAATGCGTCTAAAGAAGAATAAAACATACGTGTATTGGTTAACAGACCGAGGAAAGTATATATCTAAATATTTTCCTTTAATTTTGATTTAAAAGCCCACTGTACGGTAAACTTCTGAAAACCCACGTGTTTCTAACATGAGAAATATCTTATACATGTGTATTAAATATTTCTCATTCTTATGTAATCTGAATAGAAAGAGTGTCTTTGTATAAATTTAAAGGGACATTATTTCCTAAATTTAAAGATCCTCTAACAATGAGGCACGCGCCAAACTATATCAACTGATAAGATCTGTTTTGACAACATATAGTAATATATCATCTGAATGAAATTATGTAATTCAAATTTCTCTTTAATATTATACTTTATTTTTGAGAAAATTTGTCGCTTTATTACCAAATTAAAGGAATCTGCTCCAATAATTATTCGGTAATTCAGCTTTTATTCTTTCTAAATTATCCACTACTAAATAAGATAATTTTGTTATCTTTCTTTCGTAGGATAAAATTATAAAATATAAATTAATAAATTAAAAATTAAATTAACACAATTTTTTAACTATAAAGAAATCTTTTCTTATGATATAGTTTATTTAAATAAATAATTATATAAGTTCGGTTGCTATGGTCTATATGAATTGACTCAGTAATTAATAAAATAAAAATAAATAAAATTGTTCATTCACCTTCGTAAGTATTCTTCCTTCTTTCAACAATATCAATAATTACAATTCGTAAATTATGTTCCAATTTAGATAAATCTAGAAACAAAAATCAAATAAAATTTAATAATAAAATTTTATAAATCCTACCTACAAAAGGTCAAGTTTTCCCTATTCCCTATATTAACTATTCTATTAATAAATAAATATTCTTTAAAATTATAAATTTTCTAAATTTTGATTTATTTTAGATATGATAAAATTATAATATCAAAAAATGATCAAAATTTGTTCAATTTACATAATAAAATCTATTTATTTCTCTGAAAAATTAACTAAAATAATTAATTCAAATGAATTAATTATTACCTATCATAAATAATAGTTTGGTGGTCTGGGATCAATATTTATTGAATCTTTTAAACTGCCACATCGATATAGCCTATTACTATATGAACGCAGCTCATAAGAATATTCAATAAACTTACGATTTGCTCTTGTTACCCCTTAAGGTTTTAGATTATGAGGTAGTAAACCAATTTCTTGGTAAATTCCCCAACACTTCCACCAGGGCTTGACTTTGTAGATAATTTTTATTTAATTACCAGGTAATAAATTGTAAAACAACAAATTCCTGAGTAATTTTTACGATTTGTAAATGTGAGTATAAATGTATGTTAAAAATTGTAAAGTTCAGGTCGTAAGTTGTAAAACAACGAATTCCTGCGTTATAAAATTTTTTTAAAATATCAGTGTAATGTAAAAAAAATATCAGGTATTAAGTTGTAAAAAAACGAATTCATGAGTATTTTTTATTGTAAATAATTATATTTATGAGTTATATATTGTAAAGTTCAGGTCGTAAGTTGTAAAACAACGAATTCCTGCGTTATACAATATTATAACAATGTCAGTGTTACTGTTTAAATAATGTGTATATTACAATTAGTACTTACAACACCAGGTAGTAAGTTGTAAAACAACGAATTCCTGGGTGTCACAAGTACAGTTTTAAAGTTTATACTTACGTACCTTTGTGAACAGAGTAGTCTAAATAAGAGAGTGAGAACTTCGATCTTGCTGTTTATATACCAATTTGGAGACGCCATGGAAAATTCTAGAACTCTCTAGAATTGTCTAGAATTTTCCATATTAATAATATTCACCCTTAATCTCTTCCGGTTAATACGAAAAATCCACGCGACTTCCGTTTCGCGAGACTATCTCTCTTCCTATTCACGGAACTTCATAACGCGTCATTCTCTTTCAACCAATAATATTTAAATTTTTCCCATAAGGACAGAGATATATTTTCTCTCTCTCTTGTCTCCAAATTGTCTACCGTTTACCCACAACAATACTATTGCGTAACTGTCATTTATTTCCATCTCTAATTTTATTTTATTTCTTATAATTTAAATAAATCTTTAAATTATATACTTTTATCAATTTAACTTTTTCTTATAATTTTTATTAATTTTTTTACTATATATTAATATAAATTTTATTATTGCTTTATTTATTGAAACCTAATTAAATAATTAATAACTCAATTATAATTACTAAAATCCATACTAATTTTATAAAACTAAATATGCAATTCTATATGAAAAAATATCCTTATATTTAACTCTATATAAATTATGCATAAAATTTATCTTGTCTTTAAATAATTTCCAATTTTTTCAAATATGAAAATTTCTTATCTTTTCCTTAACCTTGGCCTTGAATCAGCTGTGCTGTTTCCATAGGTTTTCAAATATCTCTTAGTACATTTGTACTCTATTGACCTTATTTTGAATTTCTCACACTTTAAATTTAACTGAAATATTATTTCTCATTCACTAAATTTTATCCTTATTTTTAATTTTTATACAATATTTATCTATAAATTTACAATTTATTTTTATTAAAATAATTTTTAACAATCCAACTTTTGACTATTGAAATACCGTTTCAATGCCCCACAAAACCAATCATTCCTTTTAGAATAAAAAAATGATTTGTTTAAAATAGAGAATAAAATTAAATTTTAATAGTCAAAATTTATGAATAAAAAAAAAAATTTCTTTTTAAGATTTAATAAAAAAAAAAAATTATTATGGTTGTAGACCCAATGCCCCACTAAACCAATAAATTTCTTTTTAATTTATAAAATAAATTTATTTGTTTACAAACTTATGCTCCTTGTGGTCTATGGAGAGGAACCAAATCATTCTCATTTCTTACATAAAATTGAAAAAAAAAAAAACTTAAATTAAATAATTTAAATAAAATTAATGAAATCATTCTGAACATTTTGGTTTAACAACAAAAAAAATGAAATTACTACAATATATATTTATTGAAAACCTTTTATTATTCAAAATTTTTTTCAATTTTTTCAAATAATTCTTGAATTTTTAAATTTATTTTTATTTCTTTTGTTAATATAATTTTCTTCTCTAACTTTTCAATTTTAACAATTTTTGGCTTTTGTTTTTCTTTTATTATAATTTTATTTTTTATTTTAAGTTTATTTTTCGGTGTTTGTGTTTGTGCATTTTTAGTTCGTTTTTTTTTATCATCCACTTCTCTCTCCGTTTCCACAATTGGATCAGAAATTGATGGAGGCCTTTTTGTAATATATGCATCGCATAATCTATGTTTCAACGCCATTGTACCTTGATCCGTCATTTTGACTTTCATTTTCTAAAATAAAAATAAAAAAAAACCTTTCTTTATATTCTTATTTATAATTTACTTAGTGTTTATCTATTCCTATTTTGTTTTTAAACTTTTTGTTTTTTCTTTAAAAAAAAACTTTTTTTCTATTTAGAAAATTAGCAAAAAAAAAAAATTATTTTGTATTTATTTTATCAAAAACTGAATATAAATACCTCTTTTAAATATTCCAAAATTTATGCACAACACTACACCAGAAATCACCCACTTGACAGACAAAATCAAACTAACTTTACTTTTAAAATATTGACACTTTACCCTCTATATTATACAAAGTCTTGAAAAATTAAATATTTTCAAATTCCATATTTGTGAAAATTATATACGAAAATACCCTTGAAATAAACAGATGAAAAATAGACTGAAAAACTCAAAATTTTATCCATTCATACCTTATATACTAATTTCTTATTTACAATTTTTTAAGAATTTTTTTTTTTATATATATTTACAATTGCATGCTTTAATTCTAATATCATTTTTATTCTGTATCTTTTAAACATATTTTTTTTTCTTCTTGCATGTTAATTTTTTTTATTTTTTGTTTTTCTTTAAATAATAATTTTTTTTTATACACTATATTTACACTATTTTAATTTATTTATTTATTTTTTTTATTTGTTTTTTTATGCATGCTAAATAACTTATATAATATTTTAAATTTAACACAAACTAACACTTAGTGTCTCTATCACTTTCATTTGTGTTGTCCTCTTCTTCATAAGCTTGTATAAGTTGATATTGGTGAAACCAAAATATCAACTACTTATCACTATCACTTTTATTTACACTGCAATTATTTATATAAATTAATATTCTAGTCCAAAATTATTTAAAAATAATTTTAATATTAATTATAAAATTGTTTATAATTTTGCACTTTATTTATT
>JAVJHS010000421.1:0-38000 GCA_032873175.1 Leptopilina drosophilae | reverse complement strand
GAGAATTGGGATTTAGTGATCTGGCAAATTTGTTTGTGCATTGTGATAATCAGAGTTCTTTAAAATTAGCCGAAAATCCAACGTACCATTCGCGAAGCAAGCACATAGACATTAAGCATCATTTTGTGCGTGAAATGATTCAAGATAAATCTTTTAATTTGAAATATGTGCCAACAAACAATCAGATAGCAGACTTTTTAACTAAGGGTTTAACGACAATTAAGCATGATTGGTGTACAACATCAGCTGGTCTTAAAGTTATAAATTAACTCAAATTTTAAAAATGTTAATAATATGCAATTTAAGGGGGAGTGTTAAGATGTTTTAAATTACATATTTATTTGATTTAAATATCCCGCGTTCTCTGCACAACGACATCTAGAACTGGAGTTATAGCGTTCGCGTCTTTGTAGCGTTAGTATAAGATAAATCTCTCGAATGTATACTTGTAATCTTTCTCTTAATAGTATTCAATAAATCTTATATTTATTGTAAGTGCTTTTATTAATTATTTTCGATTTCATTAATATAATTAATAACAGTTTGATGGAAGTCGAACGACTTTAATTTGAATAAAAGTGAGTTTTTTCTATTCTTATTTATTAATTATTATCAATATATTAAATCGTTAATTTTAAAGCTATAAAGCAATACAATATTTTAAAAATTAAATCAACCAGAAATAAAATAGAGAAAATGCATTTTTGACTGTTTGAAGGTTCTTTGATGCGTGTTTGAAGGAAGTTGAACGAATGGAAATTAAAAAAATGTGTATTTTTCAATTCTTATTTATTATCAATATATTAAATCGTTAATTTTGAAAGCTATAAAGCAATACAATATTTTGAAAATTAAATCAACTAGAAATAAAATAGAGAAAATGCATTTTTGACTGTTAGAAGGCTCTTTGAAGGGTGTTCAAAGGAAGTCAAACGAATGGAAATTAAAAAAATGTAAATTTTTCAATTCTTATTTTTTATTTATTATCAATATATTAAATCGTTAATTTTAAAGCTATAAAGCAATACAATATTTTGCAAATTAAATCAACTAGAAATAAAATAGAGAATATGCATTTTTGACTGTTTGAAGGTTCTTCAATGCGTGTTTGAAGGAAGTCGAACGAGTTTAATTTGAATAAAAGTGTGTTTTTCAATTCTTCTTTATTATTTATTATTAATATATTTAATCGTTAATTTTAAAACTATAAAGCAATACAATATTTTGAAAATTAAATCAACTAGAAATAAAATAGAGAAAATGCATTTTTGACTGTTTGAAGGTTCTTTGATGCGTGTTTGAAGGAAGTTGAACGAATGGAAATTAAAAAAATGTGTATTTTTCAATTCTTATTTATTATCAATATATTAAATCGTTAATTTTGAAAGCTATAAAGCAATACAATATTTTGAAAATTAAAGTAACTAGAAATAAAATAGAGAAAATGCATTTTTGACTGTTCTAAGGCTCTTTGAAGGGTGTTCAAAGGAAGTCAAATAAATGGAAATTAAAAAAATGTAAATTTTTCAATTCTTATTTATTATTTATTATCAATATATTAAATCGTTAATTTTAAAGCTATAAAGCAATACAATATTTTGAAAATTAAATCAACTAGAAATAAAATAGAGCAAATGCATTTTTGACTGTTTGAAGGTTCTTCAATGCGTGTTTGAAGGAAGTCGAACGAGTTTAATTTGAATAAAAGTGTGTTTTTTCAATTCTTCTTTATTATTTATTATTAATATATTTAATCGTTAATTTTAAAACTACAAAGCAATACAATATTTTGAAAATTAAATCAACTAGAAATAAAATAGAGAAAATGCATTTTTGACTGTTAGAAGGTTCTTCGATGCGTGTTTGAAGGAAGTCGAACGACTTTAATTTGAATAAAAGTGAGTTTTTTCTATTCTTATTTATTAATTATTATCAATATATTAAATCGTTAATTTTAAAGCTATAAAGCAATACAATATTTTGAAAATTAAATCAACTAGAAATAAAATAGAGAAAATGCATTTTTGACTGTTTGAAGGTTCTTTGATGCGTGTTTGAAGGAAGTTGAACGAATGGAAATTAAAAAAATGTAAATTTTTCAATTCTTATTTTTTATTTATTATCAATATATTAAATCGTTAATTTTAAAGCTATAAAGCAATACAATATTTTGAAAATTAAATCAACTAGAAATAAAATAGAGCAAATGCATTTTTGACTGTTTGAAGGTTCTTCAATGCGTGTTTGAAGGAAGTCGAACGAGTTTAATTTGAATAAAAGTGAGTTTTTTCTATTCTTATTTATTAATTATTATTAATATATTAAATCGTTAATTTTAAAGCTATAAAGCAATACAATATTTTAAAAATTAAATCAACTAGAAATAAAATAGAGAAAATGCATTTTTGACTGTTCTAAGGCTCTTTGAAGGGTGTTCAAAGGAAGTCAAACGAATGGAAATTAAAAAAATGTAAATTTTTCAATTCTTATTTTTTATTTATTATCAATATATTAAATCGTTAATTTTAAAGCTATAAAGCAATACAATATTTTGCAAATTAAATCAACTAGAAATAAAATAGAGAAAATGCATTTTTGACTGTTTGAAGGTTCTTCAATGCGTGTTTGAAGGAAGTCGAACGAGTTTAATTTGAATAAAAGTGTGTTTTTTCAATTCTTCTTTATTATTTATTATTTATATATTTAATCGTTAATTTTAAAACTATAAAGCAATACAATATTTTGAAAATTAAATCAACTAGAAATAAAATAGAGAAAATGCATTTTTGACTGTTTGAAGGTTCTTTGATGCGTGTTTGAAGGAAGTTGAACGAATGGAAATTAAAAAAATGTGTATTTTTCAATTCTTATTTATTATCAATATATTAAATCGTTAATTTTGAAAGCTATAAAGCAATACAATATTTTGAAAATTAAATCAACTAGAAATAAAATAGAGAAAATGCATTTTTGACTGTTAGAAGGCTCTTTGAAGGGTGTTCAAAGGAAGTCAAACGAATGGAAATTAAAAAAATGTAAATTTTTCAATTCTTATTTTTTATTTATTATCAATATATTAAATCGTTAATTTTAAAGCTATAAAGCAATACAATATTTTGAAAATGAAATCAACGATAAATAAAATAGAGAAAATGCATTTTTGACTGTTCGAAGGCTCTTCGATGTGTGTTTGAAGGAAGTCAAACGAGTGGAAATTAAAAAAATGTGTATTTTTCAATTCTTATTTATTATTTATTATCAATATATTAAATCGTTAATTTTGAAAGCTATAAAGCAATACAATATTTTGAAAATTAAAGTAACTAGAAATAAAATAGAGAAAATGCATTTTTGACTGTTCTAAGGCTCTTTGAAGGGTGTTCAAAGGAAGTCGAACGAGTTTAAATTGAATAAAAATGTGTATTTTTTAATTCTTATTTATTATTTATTATCAATATATTAAATCGTTAATTTTAAAGCTATAAAGCAATACAATATTTTGAAAATTAAATCAACTAGAAATAAAATAGAGCAAATGCATTTTTGACTGTTTGAAGGTTTTTCGATGCGTGTTTGAAGAAAGTCGAACGAGTTTAAATTGAATAAAAATGTGTATTTTTCAATTCTTATTTATTATTTATTATCAATATATTAAATCGTTAATTTTAAAGCTATAAAGCAATACAATATTTTGAAAATTAAATCAACGATAAATAAAATAGAGAAAATGCATTTTTGACTGTTTGAAGGCTCTTCGATGTGTGTTTGAAGGAAGTCAAACGAGTGGAAATTAAAAAAATGTGTATTTTTCAATTCTTATTTATTATTTATTATCAATATATTAAATCGTTAATTTTAAAGCTATAAAGCAATACAATATTTTGAAAATTAAATCAACAAGAAATAAAATAGAGAAAATGCATTTTTTACTGTTTAAAGGTTCTTCGATGCGTGTTTGAAGAAAGTCGAACGAGTTTAAATTGAATAAAAATGTGTATTTTTCAATTCTTATTTATTATCAATATATTAAATCGTTAATTTTAAAGCTATAAAGCAATACAATATTTTGAAAATTAAATCAACGATAAATAAAATAGAGAAAATGCATTTTTGACTGTTCGAAGGCTCTTCGATGTGTGTTTGAAGGAAGTCAAACGAGTGGAAATTAAAAAAAATGTGTATTTTTCAATTCTTATTTATTATTTATTATCAATATATTAAATCGTTAATTTTAAAGCTGTAAAGCAATACAATATTTTGAAAATTAAATCAACTAGAAATAAAATAGAGCAAATGCATTTTTGACTGTTTGAAGGTTCTTCGATGCGTGTTTGAAGAAAGTCGAACGAGTTTAAATTGAATAAAAATGTGTATTTTTCAATTCTTATTTATTATCAATATATTAAATCGTTAATTTTAAAGCTATAAAGCAATACAATATTTTGAAAATTAAATCAACGATAAATAAAATAGAGAAAATGCATTTTTGACTGTTCGAAGGCTCTTCGATGTGTGTTTGAAGGAAGTCAAACGAGTGGAAATTAAAAAAAATGTGTATTTTTCAATTCTTATTTATTATTTATTATCAATATATTAAATCGTTAATTTTAAAGCTGTAAAGCAATACAATATTTTGAAAATTAAATCAACTAGAAATAAAATAGAGAAAATGCATTTTTGACTGTTTGAAGGCTCTTCGATGCGTGTTTGAAGCAAGTCAAACAAGTGGAAATTAATAAAATGTGTTTTTTTCAATTCTTCTTTAATATTTATTATCAACATATTAAATCGTTAATTTTAAAGCTATAAAGCAATACAATATTTTGAAAATTAAATCAACTAGAAATAAAATAGAGCAAATGCATTTTTGACTGTTTGAAGGCTCTTCGATGCGTGTTTGAAGAAAGTCGAACGAGTTTAAATTGAATAAAAATGTGTATTTTTCAATTCTTATTTATTATCAATATATTAAATCGTTAATTTTAAAGCTATAAAGCAATACAATATTTTGAAAATTAAATCAACGATAAATAAAATAGAGAAAATGCATTTTTGACTGTTTGAAGGCTCTTCGATGTGTGTTTGAAGGAAGTCAAACGAGTGGAAATTAAAAAAATGTGTATTTTTTAATTCTTGTTTATTATTTATTATCAATATATTAAATCGTTAATTTTAAAGCTGTAAAGCAATACAATATTTTGAAAATTAAATCAACTAGAAATAAAATAGAGAAAATGCATTTTTGACTGTTTGAAGGTTCTTCGATGCGTGTTTGAAGAAAGTCGAACGAGTTTAAATTGAATAAAAATGTGTATTTTTCAATTCTTATTTATTATTTATTATCAATATATTAAATCGTTAATTTTAAAGCTATAAAGCAATACAATATTTTGAAAATTAAATCAACGATAAATAAAATAGAGAAAATGCATTTTTGACTGTTCGAAGGCTCTTCGATGTGTGTTTGAAGGAAGTCAAACGAGTGGAAATTAAAAAAAATGTGTATTTTTCAATTCTTATTTATTATTTATTATCAATATATTAAATCGTTAATTTTAAAGCTGTAAAGCAATACAATATTTTGAAAATTAAATCAACTAGAAATAAAATAGAGAAAATGCATTTTTGACTGTTTGAAGGCTCTTCGATGCGTGTTCGAAGGAAGTCAAACAAGTGGAAATTAATAAAATGTGTTTTTTTCAATTCTTCTTTAATATTTATTATCAACATATTAAATCGTTAATTTTAAAGCTATAAAGCAATACAATATTTTGAAAATTAAATCAACTAGAAATAAAATAGAGCAAATGCATTTTTGACTGTTTGAAGGCTCTTCGATGCGTGTTTGAAGAAAGTCGAACGAGTTTAAATTGAATAAAAATGTGTATTTTTCAATTCTTATTTATTATTTATTATCAATATATTAAATCGTTAATTTTAAAGCTATAAAGCAATACAATATTTTGAAAATTAAATCAACGATAAATAAAATAGAGAAAATGCATTTTTGACTGTTTGAAGGCTCTTCGATGTGTGTTTGAAGGAAGTCAAACGAGTGGAAATTAAAAAAATGTGTATTTTTCAATTCTTATTTATTATTTATTATCAATATATTAAATCGTTAATTTTAAAGCTATAAAGCAATACAATATTTTGAAAATTAAATCAACAAGAAATAAAATAGAGAAAATGCATTTTTTACTGTTTAAAGGTTCTTCGATGCGTGTTTGAAGAAAGTCGAACGAGTTTAAATTGAATAAAAATGTGTATTTTTCAATTCTTATTTATTATCAATATATTAAATCGTTAATTTTAAAGCTATAAAGCAATACAATATTTTGAAAATTAAATCAACGATAAATAAAATAGAGAAAATGCATTTTTGACTGTTTGAAGGCTCTTCGATGTGTGTTTGAAGGAAGTCAAACGAGTGGAAATTAAAAAAATGTGTATTTTTCAATTCTTATTTATTATTTATTATCAATATATTAAATCGTTAATTTTAAAGCTATAAAGCAATACAATATTTTGAAAATTAAATCAACTAGAAATAAAATAGAGCAAATGCATTTTTGACTGTTTGAAGGCTCTTCGATGCGTGTTTGAAGAAAGTCGAACGAGTTTAAATTGAATAAAAATGTGTATTTTTCAATTCTTATTTATTATCAATATATTAAATCGTTAATTTTAAAGCTATAAAGCAATACAATATTTTGAAAATTAAATCAACGATAAATAAAATAGAGAAAATGCATTTTTGACTGTTTGAAGGCTCTTCGATGTGTGTTTGAAGGAAGTCAAACGAGTGGAAATTAAAAAAATGTGTATTTTTTAATTCTTGTTTATTATTTATTATCAATATAGTAAATCGTTAATTTTAAAGCTATAAAGCAATACAATATTTTGAAAATTAAATCAACAAGAAATAAAATAGAGAAAATGCATTTTTGACTGTTCGAAGGCTCTTCGATGCGTGTTTGAAGGAAGTCGAACGAGTTTAATTTGAATAAAAGTGTGTTTTTTCAATTCTTATTTATTATTTATTATCAATATATTAAATCGTTAATTTTAAAGCTATAAAGCAATACAATATTTTGAAAATTAAATCAACTAGAAATAAAATAGAGAAAATGCATTTTTGACTGTTTGAAGGCTCTTCGATGTGTGTTTGAAGGAAGTCAAACGAGTGGAAATTAAAAAAATGTGTATTTTTCAATTCTTATTTATTATTTATTATCAATATATTAAATCGTTAATTTTAAAGCTATAAAGCAATACAATATTTTGAAAATTAAATCAACTAGAAATAAAATAGAGCAAATGCATTTTTGACTGTTTGAAGGTTCTTCGATGCGTGTTTGAAGAAAGTCGAACGAGTTTAAATTGAATAAAAATGTGTATTTTTCAATTCTTATTTATTATCAATATATTAAATCGTTAATTTTAAAGCTATAAAGCAATACAATATTTTGAAAATTAAATCAACGATAAATAAAATAGAGAAAATGCATTTTTGACTGTTCGAAGGCTCTTCGATGTGTGTTTGAAGGAAGTCAAACGAGTGGAAATTAAAAAAATGTGTATTTTTCAATTCTTATTTATTATTTATTATCAATATATTAAATCGTTAATTTTAAAGCTATAAAGCAATACAATATTTTGAAAATTAAATCAACAAGAAATAAAATAGAGAAAATGCATTTTTGACTGTTTGAAGGCTCTTCGATGTGTGTTTGAAGGAAGTCAAACGAGTTTAAATTGAATAAAAATGTGTATTTTTCAATTCTTATTTATTATTTATTATCAATATATTAAATCGTTAATTTTAAAGCTATAAAGCAATACAATATTTTGAAAATTAAATCAACGATAAATAAAATAGAGAAAATGCATTTTTGACTGTTTGAAGGCTCTTCGATGTGTGTTTGAAGGAAGTCAAACGAGTGGAAATTAAAAAAATGTGTATTTTTCAATTCTTATTTATTATTTATTATCAATATATTAAATCGTTAATTTTAAAGCTATAAAGCAATACAATATTTTGAAAATTAAATCAACAAGAAATAAAATAGAGAAAATGCATTTTTGACTGTTTGAAGGTTCTTCGATGCGTGTTTGAAGAAAGTCGAACGAGTTTAAATTGAATAAAAATGTGTATTTTTCAATTCTTATTTATTATCAATATATTAAATCGTTAATTTTAAAGCTATAAAGCAATACAATATTTTGAAAATTAAATCAACGATAAATAAAATAGAGAAAATGCATTTTTGACTGTTTGAAGGCTCTTCGATGTGTGTTTGAAGGAAGTCAAACGAGTGGAAATTAAAAAAATGTGTATTTTTCAATTCTTATTTATTATTTATTATCAATATATTAAATCGTTAATTTTAAAGCTATAAAGCAATACAATATTTTGAAAATTAAATCAACTAGAAATAAAATAGAGAAAATGCATTTTTGACTGTTTGAAGGCTCTTCGATGCGTGTTTGAAGAAAGTCGAACGAGTTTAAATTGAATAAAAATGTGTATTTTTCAATTCTTATTTATTATTTATTATCAATATATTAAATCGTTAATTTTAAAGCTATAAAGCAATACAATATTTTGAAAATTAAATCAACGATAAATAAAATAGAGAAAATGCATTTTTGACTGTTTGAAGGCTCTTCGATGTGTGTTTGAAGGAAGTCAAACGAGTGGAAATTAAAAAAATGTGTATTTTTCAATTCTTATTTATTATTTATTATCAATATATTAAATCGTTAATTTTAAAGCTATAAAGCAATACAATATTTTGAAAATTAAATCAACAAGAAATAAAATAGAGAAAATGCATTTTTGACTGTTTGAAGGCTCTTCGATGCGTGTTTGAAGAAAGTCGAACGAGTTTAAATTGAATAAAAATGTGTTTTTTTTCAATTCTTATTTATTATCAATATATTAAATCGTTAATTTTAAAGCTATAAAGCAATACAATATTTTGAAAATTAAATCAACGATAAATAAAATAGAGAAAATGCATTTTTGACTGTTTGAAGGCTCTTCGATGTGTGTTTGAAGGAAGTCAAACGAGTGGAAATTAAAAAAATGTGTATTTTTCAATTCTTATTTATTATTTATTATCAATATATTAAATCGTTAATTTTAAAGCTATAAAGCAATACAATATTTTGAAAATTAAATCAACTAGAAATAAAATAGAGAAAATGCATTTTTGACTGTTTGAAGGCTCTTCGATGCGTGTTCGAAGGAAGTCAAACGAGTTTAAATTGAATAAAAATGTGTATTTTTCAATTCTTATTTATTATTTATTATCAATATATTAAATCGTTAATTTTAAAGCTGTAAAGCAATACAATATTTTGAAAATTAAATCAACTAGAAATAAAATAGAGAAAATGCATTTTTGACTGTTTGAAGGCTCTTCGATGCGTGTTTGAAGGAAGTCAAACGAGTGGAAATTAAAAAAATGTGTATTTTTCAATTCTTATTTATTATTTATTATCAATATATTAAATCGTTAATTTTAAAGCTATAAAGCAATACAATATTTTGAAAATTAAATCAACTAGAAATAAAATAGAGCAAATGCATTTTTGACTGTTTGAAGGTTCTTCGATGCGTGTTTGAAGAAAGTCGAACGAGTTTAAATTGAATAAAAATGTGTATTTTTCAATTCTTATTTATTATTTATTATCAATATATTAAATCGTTAATTTTAAAGCTATAAAGCAATACAATATTTTGAAAATTAAATCAACGATAAATAAAATAGAGAAAATGCATTTTTGACTGTTCGAAGGCTCTTCGATGTGTGTTTGAAGGAAGTCAAACGAGTGGAAATTAAAAAATGTGTATTTTTCAATTCTTATTTATTATTTATTATCAATATATTAAATCGTTAATTTTAAAGCTATAAAGCAATACAATATTTTGAAAATTAAATCAACAAGAAATAAAATAGAGAAAATGCATTTTTGACTGTTTGAAGGCTCTTCGATGCGTGTTTGAAGAAAGTCGAACGAGTTTAAATTGAATAAAAATGTGTATTTTTCAATTCTTATTTATTATCAATATATTAAATCGTTAATTTTAAAGCTATAAAGCAATACAATATTTTGAAAATTAAATCAACGAGAAATAAAATAGAGAAAATGCATTTTTGACTGTTTGAAGGCTCTTCGATGTGTGTTTGAAGGAAGTCAAACGAGTGGAAATTAAAAAAATGTGTATTTTTCAATTCTTATTTATTATTTATTATCAATATATTAAATCGTTAATTTTAAAGCTATAAAGCAATACAATATTTTGAAAATTAAATCAACAAGAAATAAAATAGAGAAAATGCATTTTTGACTGTTTGAAGGTTCTTCGATGCGTGTTTGAAGAAAGTCGAACGAGTTTAAATTGAATAAAAATGTGTATTTTTCAATTCTTATTTATTATCAATATATTAAATCGTTAATTTTAAAGCTATAAAGCAATACAATATTTTGAAAATTAAATCAACGATAAATAAAATAGAGAAAATGCATTTTTGACTGTTTGAAGGCTCTTCGATGTGTGTTTGAAGGAAGTCAAACGAGTGGAAATTAAAAAAATGTGTATTTTTCAATTCTTATTTATTATTTATTATCAATATATTAAATCGTTAATTTTAAAGCTGTAAAGCAATACAATATTTTGAAAATTAAATCAACTAGAAATAAAATAGAGCAAATGCATTTTTGACTGTTTGAAGGTTTTTCGATGCGTGTTTGAAGAAAGTCGAACGAGTTTAAATTGAATAAAAATGTGTATTTTTCAATTCTTATTTATTATCAATATATTAAATCGTTAATTTTAAAGCTATAAAGCAATACAATATTTTGAAAATTAAATCAACGATAAATAAAATAGAGAAAATGCATTTTTGACTGTTCGAAGGCTCTTCGATGTGTGTTTGAAGGAAGTCAAACGAGTGGAAATTAAAAAAAAATGTGTATTTTTCAATTCTTACTTATTATTTATTATCAATATATTAAATCGTTAATTTTAAAGCTATAAAGCAATACAATATTTTGAAAATTAAATCAACAAGAAATAAAATAGAGAAAATGCATTTTTGACTGTTTGAAGGTTCTTCGATGCGTGTTTGAAGAAAGTCGAACGAGTTTAAATTGAATAAAAATGTGTATTTTTCAATTCTTATTTATTATCAATATATTAAATCGTTAATTTTAAAGCTATAAAGCAATACAATATTTTGAAAATTAAATCAACGAGAAATAAAATAGAGAAAATGCATTTTTGACTGTTTGAAGGCTCTTCGATGTGTGTTTGAAGGAAGTCAAACGAGTGGAAATTAAAAAAATGTGTATTTTTCAATTCTTATTTATTATTTATTATCAATATATTAAATCGTTAATTTTAAAGCTATAAAGCAATACAATATTTTGAAAATTAAATCAACAAGAAATAAAATAGAGAAAATGCATTTTTGACTGTTCGAAGGCTCTTCGATGTGTGTTTGAAGGAAGTCAAACGAGTGGAAATTAAAAAATGTGTATTTTTCAATTCTTATTTATTATTTATTATCAATATATTAAATCGTTAATTTTAAAGCTATAAAGCAATACAATATTTTGAAAATTAAATCAACAAGAAATAAAATAGAGAAAATGCATTTTTGACTGTTTGAAGGCTCTTCGATGCGTGTTTGAAGAAAGTCGAACGAGTTTAAATTGAATAAAAATGTGTATTTTTCAATTCTTATTTATTATTTATTATCAATATATTAAATCGTTAATTTTAAAGCTGTAAAGCAATACAATATTTTGAAAATTAAATCAACGAGAAATAAAATAGAGAAAATGCATTTTTGACTGTTTGAAGGCTCTTCGATGTGTGTTTGAAGGAAGTCAAACGAGTTTAAATTGAATAAAAATGTGTATTTTTCAATTCTTATTTATTATTTATTATCAATATATTAAATCGTTAATTTTAAAGCTATAAAGCAATACAATATTTTGAAAATTAAATCAACTAGAAATAAAATAGAGAAAATGCATTTTTGACTGTTTGAAGGCTCTTCGATGCGTGTTTGAAGAAAGTCGAACGAGTTTAAATTGAATAAAAATGTGTATTTTTCAATTCTTATTTATTATCAATATATTAAATCGTTAATTTTAAAGCTATAAAGCAATACAATATTTTGAAAATGAAATCAACGATAAATAAAATAGAGAAAATGCATTTTTGACTGTTTGAAGGCTCTTCGATGTGTGTTTGAAGGAAGTCAAACGAGTGGAAATTAAAAAAATGTGTATTTTTCAATTCTTATTTATTATTTATTATCAATATATTAAATCGTTAATTTTAAAGCTGTAAAGCAATACAATATTTTGAAAATTAAATCAACTAGAAATAAAATAGAGCAAATGCATTTTTGACTGTTTGAAGGTTCTTCGATGCGTGTTTGAAGAAAGTCGAACGAGTTTAAATTGAATAAAAATGTGTATTTTTCAATTCTTATTTATTATTTATTATCAATATATTAAATCGTTAATTTTAAAGCTATAAAGCAATACAATATTTTGAAAATTAAATCAACGATAAATAAAATAGAGAAAATGCATTTTTGACTGTTTGAAGGCTCTTCGATGTGTGTTTGAAGGAAGTCAAACGAGTGGAAATTAAAAAAATGTGTATTTTTCAATTCTTATTTATTATTTATTATCAATATATTAAATCGTTAATTTTAAAGCTATAAAGCAATACAATATTTTGAAAATTAAATCAACAAGAAATAAAATAGAGAAAATGCATTTTTGACTGTTTGAAGGTTCTTCGATGCGTGTTTGAAGGAAGTCAAACGAGTGGAAATTAAAAAAAATGTGTATTTTTCAATTCTTATTTATTATTTATTATCAATATATTAAATCGTTAATTTTAAAGCTATAAAGCAATACAATATTTTGAAAATTAAATCAACGATAAATAAAATAGAGAAAATGCATTTTTGACTGTTCGAAGGCTCTTCGATGTGTGTTTGAAGGAAGTCAAACGAGTGGAAATTAAAAAAATGTGTATTTTTCAATTCTTATTTATTATTTATTATCAATATATTAAATCGTTAATTTTAAAGCTATAAAGCAATACAATATTTTGAAAATTAAATCAACAAGAAATAAAATAGAGAAAATGCATTTTTGACTGTTTGAAGGTTCTTCGATGTGTGTTTGAAGGAAGTCAAACGAGTGGAAATTAATAAAATGTGTATTTTTCAATTCTTCTTTATTATTTATTATCAACACATTAAATCGTTAATTTTAAAGCTATAAACCAATAAAATATTTTGAAAATTAAATCAACTAGAAATGAAATAGAGAAAATGCATTTTTTACTGTTTAAAGGTTCTTCGATGCGTGTTTGAAGAAAGTCGAACGAGTTTAAATTGAATAAAAATGTGTTTTTTTCCATTCTTATTTATTATCAATATATTAAATCGTTAATTTTAAAGCTATAAAGCAATACAATATTTTGAAAATTAAATCAACGATAAATAAAATAGAGAAAATGCATTTTTGACTGTTCGAAGGCTCTTCGATGTGTGTTTGAAGGAAGTCAAACGAGTGGAAATTAAAAAAATGTGTATTTTTCAATTCTTATTTATTATTTATTATCAATATATTAAATCGTTAATTTTAAAGCTATAAAGCAATACAATATTTTGAAAATTAAATCAACAAGAAATAAAATAGAGAAAATGCATTTTTGACTGTTTAAAGTTTCTTCGATGCGTGTTTGAAGAAAGTCGAACGAGTTTAAATTGAATAAAAATGTGTATTTTTCAATTCTTATTTATTATTTATTATCAATATATTAAATCGTTAATTTTAAAGCTATAAAGCAATACAACATTTTGAAAATTAAATCAACGATAAATAAAATAGAGCAAATGCATTTTTGACTGTTTGAAGGTTTTTCGATGCGTGTTTGAAGGAAGTCAAACGAGTGGAAATTAAAAAAACTGTGTATTTTTCAATTCTTATTTATTATTTATTATCAATATATTAAATCGTTAATTTTAAAGCTATAAAGCAATACAATATTTTGAAAATTAAATCAACTAGAAATAAAATAGAGCAAATGCATTTTTGACTGTTCGAAGGCTCTTCGATGTGTGTTTGAAGGAAGTCAAACGAGTGGAAATTAAAAAAACTGTGTATTTTTCAATTCTTATTTATTATTTATTATCAATATATTAAATCGTTAATTTTAAAGCTGTAAAGCAATACAATATTTTGAAAATTAAATCAACTAGAAATAAAATAGAGCAAATGCATTTTTGACTGTTTGAAGGTTTTTCGATGCGTGTTTGAAGAAAGTCGAACGAGTTTAAATTGAATAAAAATGTGTATTTTTCAATTCTTATTTATTATCAATATATTAAATCGTTAATTTTAAAGCTATAAAGC
Source organism: Leptopilina drosophilae (assembly GCA_032873175.1). Taxonomy (NCBI): domain Eukaryota; kingdom Metazoa; phylum Arthropoda; class Insecta; order Hymenoptera; family Figitidae; genus Leptopilina; species Leptopilina drosophilae. The sequence goes on along the minus strand of JAVJHS010000421.1, from coordinate 23,537 downwards.
AATACAATATTTTGAAAATGAAATCAACGATAAATAAAATAGAGAAAATGCATTTTTGACTGTTCGAAGGCTCTTCGATGTGTGTTTGAAGGAAGTCAAACGAGTGGAAATTAAAAAAATGTGTATTTTTCAATTCTTATTTATTATTTATTATCAATATATTAAATCGTTAATTTTAAAGCTATAAAGCAATACAATATTTTGAAAATTAAATCAACTAGAAATAAAATAGAGCAAATGCATTTTTGACTGTTTGAAGGTTTTTCGATGCGTGTTTGAAGAAAGTCGAACGAGTTTAAATTGAATAAAAATGTGTATTTTTCAATTCTTATTTATTATTTATTATCAATATATTAAATCGTTAATTTTAAAGCTGTAAAGCAATACAATATTTTGAAAATTAAATCAACGAGAAATAAAATAGAAAAAATGCATTTTTGACTGTTTGAAGGTTCTTCAATGTTTGTTTGAAGGAAGTCAAACGAGTGGAAATTAAAAAAAATGTGTATTTTTCAATTCTTATATATTATTTATTATCAATATATTAAATCGTTAATTTTAAAGCTATAAAGCAATACAGTATTTTGAAAATTAAATCAACAAGAAATGAAATAGAGCAAATGCATTTTTGACTGTTTGAAGGTTCTTCGATGCGTGTTTGAAGGAAGTCAAACGAGTGGAAATTAATAAAATGTGTATTTTTTAATTCTTCTTTATTATTTATTATCAATATATTAAATCGTTAATTTTAAAGCTATAAAGCAATACAATATTTTGAAAATGAAATCAACGATAAATAAAGTAGAGAAAATGCATTTTTGACTGTTTGAAGGCTCTTCGATGCGTGTTTGAAGGAAGTCGAACGAGTTTAAATTAAAAAAATGTGTTTTTTTCAATTCTTCTTTATTATTTATTATCAACATATTAAATCGTTAATTTTAAAGCTATAAAGCAATACAATATTTTGAAAATTAAATCAACTAGAAATAAAATAGAGAAAATGCATTTTTGACTGTTTGAAGGCTCTTCGATGCGTGTTTGAAGGAAGTCAAACGAGTGGAAATTAAAAAAATGTGTATTTTTCAATTCTTATTTATTATTTATTATCAATATATTAAATCGTTAATTTTAAAGCTATAAAGCAATACAATATTTTGAAAATTAAATCAACTAGAAATAAAATAGAGAAAATGCATTTTTGACTGTTTGAAGGCTCTTCGATGTGTGTTTGAAGGAAGTCAAACGAGTTTAAATTGAATAAAAATGTGTATTTTTCAATTCTTATTTATTATTTATTATCAATATATTAAATCGTTAATTTTAAAGCTATAAAGCAATACAATATTTTGAAAATTAAATCAACAAGAAATAAAATAGAGAAAATGCATTTTTGACTGTTTAAAGTTTCTTCGATGCGTGTTTGAAGAAAGTCGAACGAGTTTAAATTGAATAAAAATGTGTATTTTTCAATTCTTATTTATTATCAATATATTAAATCGTTAATTTTAAAGCTATAAAGCAATACAATATTTTGAAAATTAAATCAACGATAAATAAAATAGAGAAAATGCATTTTTGACTGTTTGAAGGCTCTTCGATGTGTGTTTGAAGGAAGTCAAACGAGTGGAAATTAAAAAAATGTGTATTTTTCAATTCTTATTTATTATTTATTATCAATATATTAAATCGTTAATTTTAAAGCTATAAAGCAATACAATATTTTGAAAATTAAATCAACAAGAAATAAAATAGAGAAAATGCATTTTTGACTGTTTGAAGGCTCTTCGATGTGTGTTTGAAGGAAGTCAAACGAGTTTAAATTGAATAAAAATGTGTTTTTTTCAATTCTTATTTATTTTTTATTATCAATATATTAAATCGTTAATTTTAAAGCTGTAAAGCAATACAATATTTTGAAAATTAAATCAACGAGAAATAAAATAGAAAAAATGCATTTTTGACTGTTTGAAGGTTCTTCAATGTTTGTTTGAAGGAAGTCAAACGAATGGAAATTAAAAAAATGTAAATTTTTCAATTCTTATTTTTTATTTATTATCAATATATATTAAACCGTTAATTTGAAAGCTATAAAGCAATACAATATTTTGCAAATTAAATCAACTAGAAATAAAATAGAGCAAATGCATTTTTGACTGTTTGAAGGTTCTTCGATGCGTGTTTGAAGAAAGTCGAACGAGTTTAAATAGAATAAAAATGTGTATTTTTCAATTCTTATTTATTATTTATTATCAATATATTAAATCGTTAATTTTAAAGCTATAAAGCAATACAATATTTTGAAAATTAAATCAACGATAAATAAAATAGAGAAAATGCATTTTTGACTGTTCGAAGGCTCTTCGATGTGTGTTTGAAGGAAATCAAACGAGTGGAAATTAAAAAATGTGTATTTTTCAATTCTTATTTATTATTTATTATCAATATATTAAATCGTTAATTTTAAAGCTATAAAGCAATACAATATTTTGAAAATTAAATCAACAAGAAATAAAATAGAGAAAATGCATTTTTGACTGTTTGAAGGCTCTTCGATGCGTGTTTGAAGAAAGTCGAACGAGTTTAAATTGAATAAAAATGTGTATTTTTCAATTCTTATTTATTATTTATTATCAATATATTAAATCGTTAATTTTAAAGCTATAAAGCAATACAATATTTTGAAAATTAAATCAACGATAAATAAAATAGAGAAAATGCATTTTTGACTGTTTGAAGGCTCTTCGATGTGTGTTTGAAGGAAGTCAAACGAGTGGAAATTAAAAAAATGTGTATTTTTCAATTCTTATTTATTATTTATTATCAATATATTAAATCGTTAATTTTAAAGCTATAAAGCAATACAATATTTTGAAAATTAAATCAACAAGAAATAAAATAGAGAAAATGCATTTTTGACTGTTTAAAGTTTCTTCGATGCGTGTTTGAAGAAAGTCGAACGAGTTTAAATTGAATAAAAATGTGTATTTTTCAATTCTTATTTATTATTTATTATCAATATATTAAATCGTTAATTTTAAAGCTGTAAAGCAATACAATATTTTGAAAATTAAATCAACGATAAATAAAATAGAGAAAATGCATTTTTGACTGTTTGAAGGCTCTTCGATGTGTGTTTGAAGGAAGTCAAACGAGTGGAAATTAAAAAAATGTGTATTTTTCAATTCTTATTTATTATTTATTATCAATATATTAAATCGTTAATTTTAAAGCTGTAAAGCAATACAATATTTTGAAAATTAAATCAACTAGAAATAAAATAGAGCAAATGCATTTTTGACTGTTTGAAGGTTCTTCGATGCGTGTTTGAAGAAAGTCGAACGAGTTTAAATTGAATAAAAATGTGTATTTTTCAATTCTTATTTATTATCAATATATTAAATCGTTAATTTTAAAGCTATAAAGCAATACAATATTTTGAAAATTAAATCAACGATAAATAAAATAGAGAAAATGCATTTTTGACTGTTCGAAGGCTCTTCGATGTGTGTTTGAAGGAAGTCAAACGAGTGGAAATTAAAAAAATGTGTATTTTTCAATTCTTATTTATTATTTATTATCAATATATTAAATCGTTAATTTTAAAGCTATAAAGCAATACAATATTTTGAAAATTAAATCAACAAGAAATAAAATAGAGAAAATGCATTTTTGACTGTTTGAAGGTTCTTCGATGCGTGTTTGAAGAAAGTCGAACGAGTTTAAATTGAATAAAAATGTGTATTTTTCAATTCTTATTTATTATCAATATATTAAATCGTTAATTTTAAAGCTATAAAGCAATACAATATTTTGAAAATTAAATCAACGATAAATAAAATAGAGAAAATGCATTTTTGACTGTTTGAAGGCTCTTCGATGTGTGTTTGAAGGAAGTCAAACGAGTGGAAATTAAAAAAATGTGTATTTTTCAATTCTTATTTATTATTTATTATCAATATATTAAATCGTTAATTTTAAAGCTATAAAGCAATACAATATTTTGAAAATTAAATCAACAAGAAATAAAATAGAGAAAATGCATTTTTGACTGTTTGAAGGCTCTTCGATGTGTGTTTGAAGGAAGTCAAACGAGTGGAAATTAAAAAAATGTGTATTTTTTAATTCTTGTTTATTATTTATTATCAATATAGTAAATCGTTAATTTTAAAGCTATAAAGCAATACAATATTTTGAAAATTAAATCAACAAGAAATAAAATAGAGAAAATGCAGTTTTGACTGTTTGAAGGCTCTTCGATGCGTGTTTGAAGAAAGTCGAACGAGTTTAAATTGAATAAAAATGTGTATTTTTCAATTCTTATTTATTATTTATTATCAATATATTAAATCGTTAATTTTAAAGCTATAAAGCAATACAATATTTTGAAAATTAAATCAACGATAAATAAAATAGAGAAAATGCATTTTTGACTGTTTGAAGGCTCTTCGATGTGTGTTTGAAGGAAGTCAAACGAGTGGAAATTAAAAAAAATGTGTATTTTTCAATTCTTATTTATTATTTATTATCAATATATTAAATCGTTAATTTTAAAGCTATAAAGCAATACAATATTTTGAAAATTAAATCAACTAGAAATAAAATAGAGCAAATGCATTTTTGACTGTTTGAAGGTTCTTCGATGCGTGTTTGAAGAAAGTCGAACGAGTTTAAATTGAATAAAAATGTGTATTTTTCAATTCTTATTTATTATCAATATATTAAATCGTTAATTTTAAAGCTATAAAGCAATACAATATTTTGAAAATGAAATCAACGATAAATAAAATAGAGAAAATGCATTTTTGACTGTTCGAAGGCTCTTCGATGTGTGTTTGAAGGAAGTCAAACGAGTGGAAATTAAAAAAAATGTGTATTTTTCAATTCTTACTTATTATTTATTATCAATATATTAAATCGTTAATTTTAAACCTGTAAAGCAATACAATACTTTAAAAAATTAAATCAACTAGAAATAAAATAGAGCAAATGCATTTTTGACTGTTTGAAGGTTCTTCGATGCGTGTTTGAAGAAAGTCGAACGAGTTTAAATTGAATAAAAATGTGTATTTTTCAATTCTTATTTATTATCAATATATTAAATCGTTAATTTTAAAGCTATAAAGCAATACAATATTTTGAAAATTAAATCAACGATAAATAAAATAGAGAAAATGCATTTTTGACTGTTTGAAGGCTCTTCGATGTGTGTTTGAAGGAAGTCAAACGAGTGGAAATTAAAAAAATGTGTATTTTTCAATTCTTATTTATTATTTATTATCAATATATTAAATCGTTAATTTTAAAGCTATAAAGCAATACAATATTTTGAAAATTAAATCAACAAGAAATAAAATAGAGAAAATGCATTTTTGACTGTTTGAAGGTTCTTCGATGTGTGTTTGAAGGAAGTCAAACGAGTGGAAATTAATAAAATGTGTATTTTTCAATTCTTATTTATTATTTATTATCAATATATTAAATCGTTAATTTTAAAGCTATAAAGCAATACAATATTTTGAAAATTAAATCAACGATAAATAAAATAGAGAAAATGCATTTTTGACTGTTCGAAGGCTCTTCGATGTGTGTTTGAAGGAAGTCAAACGAGTGGAAATTAAAAAAATGTGTATTTTTCAATTCTTATTTATTATTTATTATCAATATATTAAATCGTTAATTTTAAAGCTATAAAGCAATACAATATTTTGAAAATTAAATCAACAAGAAATAAAATAGAGAAAATGCATTTTTGACTGTTTGAAGGCTCTTCGATGTGTGTTTGAAGGAAGTCAAACGAGTGGAAATTAAAAAAATGTGTATTTTTCAATTCTTATTTATTATTTATTATCAATATATTAAATCGTTAATTTTAAAGCTATAAAGCAATACAATATTTTGAAAATTAAATCAACTAGAAATAAAATAGAGCAAATGCATTTTTGACTGTTTGAAGGTTCTTCGATGCGTGTTTGAAGAAAGTCGAACGAGTTTAAATTGAATAAAAATGTGTATTTTTCAATTCTTATTTATTATCAATATATTAAATCGTTAATTTTAAAGCTATAAAGCAATACAATATTTTGAAAATGAAATCAACGATAAATAAAATAGAGAAAATGCATTTTTGACTGTTCGAAGGCTCTTCGATGTGTGTTTGAAGGAAGTCAAACGAGTGGAAATTAAAAAAATGTGTATTTTTCAATTCTTATTTATTATTTATTATCAATATATTAAATCGTTAATTTTAAAGCTATAAAGCAATACAATATTTTGAAAATTAAATCAACTAGAAATAAAATAGAGAAAATGCATTTTTGACTGTTTGAAGGTTCTTCGATGCGTGTTTGAAGGAAGTCGAACGAGTTTAAATTGAATAAAAATGTGTATTTTTCAATTCTTACTTATTATTTATTATCAATATATTAAATCGTTAATTTTAAACCTGTAAAGCAATACAATACTTTAAAAAATTAAATCAACTAGAAATAAAATAGAGAAAATGCATTTTTGACTGTTTGAAGGCTCTTCGATGTGTGTTTGAAGGAAGTCAAACGAGTGGAAATTAAAAAAATGTGTATTTTTCAATTCTTATTTATTATTTATTATCAATATATTAAATCGTTAATTTTAAAGCTATAAAGCAATACAATATTTTGAAAATTAAATCAACTAGAAATAAAATAGAGAAAATGCATTTTTGACTGTTTGAAGGCTCTTCGATGCGTGTTTGAAGGAAGTCAAACGAGTGGAAATTAAAAAAATGTGTATTTTTCAATTCTTATTTATTATTTATTATCAATATATTAAATCGTTAATTTTAAAGCTATAAAGCAATACAATATTTTGAAAATTAAATCAACTAGAAATAAAATAGAGAAAATGCATGTTTGACTGTTTGAAGGCTCTTCGATGCGTGTTTGAAGAAAGTCGAACGAGTTTGGAAATTGAATAAAAATGTGAATTTTTCAATTCTTATTTATTTTTTATTATCAATATATTAAATCGTTAATTTTAAAGCTATAAAGCAATACAATATTTTGAAAATTAAATCAACTAGAAATAAAATAGAGAAAATGCATTTTTGACTGTTTGAAGGTTCTTCGATGTGTGTTTGAAGGAAGTCAAACGAGTGGAAATTAAAAAAATGTGTATTTTTCAATTCTTATTTATTATTTATTATCAATATATTAAATCGTTAATTTTAAAGCTATAAAGCAATACAATATTTTGAAAATTAAATCAACAAGAAATAAAATAGAGAAAATGCATTTTTGACTGTTTGAAGGCTCTTCGATGCGTGTTTGAAGGAAGTCAAACGAGTGTAAATTAAAAAAATGTGTATTTTTCAATTCTTATTTATTATTTATTATCAATATATTAAATCGTTAATTTTAAAGCTATAAAGCAATACAATATTTTGAAAATTAAATCAACAAGAAATAAAATAGAGAAAATGCATTTTTGACTGTTTGAAGGCTCTTCGATGCGTGTTTGAAGAAAGTCGAACGAGTTTAAATTGAATAAAAATGTGTATTTTTCAATTCTTATTTATTATCAATATATTAAATCGTTAATTTTAAAGCTATAAAGCAATACAATATTTTGAAAATTAAATCAACGATAAATAAAATAGAGAAAATGCATTTTTGACTGTTTGAAGGCTCTTCGATGTGTGTTTGAAGGAAGTCAAACGAGTGGAAATTAAAAAAATGTGTATTTTTCAATTCTTATTTATTATTTATTATCAATATATTAAATCGTTAATTTTAAAGCTATAAAGCAATACAATATTTTGAAAATTAAATCAACAAGAAATAAAATAGAGAAAATGCATTTTTGACTGTTTAAAGGTTCTTCGATGCGTGTTTGAAGAAAGTCGAACGAGTTTAAATTGAATAAAAATGTGTATTTTTCAATTCTTATTTATTATCAATATATTAAATCGTTAATTTTAAAGCTATAAAGCAATACAATATTTTGAAAATTAAATCAACGATAAATAAAATAGAGAAAATGCATTTTTGACTGTTCGAAGGCTCTTCGATGTGTGTTTGAAGGAAGTCAAACGAGTGGAAATTAAAAAAAATGTGTATTTTTCAATTCTTATTTATTATTTATTATCAATATATTAAATCGTTAATTTTAAAGCTATAAAGCAATACAATATTTTGAAAATTAAATCAACTAGAAATAAAATAGAGAAAATGCATTTTTGACTGTTTGAAGGCTCTTCGATGCGTGTTTGAAGAAAGTCGAACGAGTTTAAATTGAATAAAAATGTGTATTTTTCAATTCTTATTTATTATTTATTATCAATATATTAAATCGTTAATTTTAAAGCTATAAAGCAATACAATATTTTGAAAATTAAATCAACGATAAATAAAATAGAGAAAATGCATTTTTGACTGTTTGAAGGCTCTTCGATGTGTGTTTGAAGGAAGTCAAACGAGTGGAAATTAAAAAAATGTGTATTTTTCAATTCTTATTTATTATTTATTATCAATATATTAAATCGTTAATTTTAAAGCTATAAAGCAATACAATATTTTGAAAATTAAATCAACAAGAAATAAAATAGAGAAAATGCATTTTTGACTGTTTGAAGGCTCTTCGATGCGTGTTTGAAGAAAGTCGAACGAGTTTAAATTAAAAAAATGTGTATTTTTCAATTCTTATTTATTATTTATTATCAATATATTAAATCGTTAATTTTAAAGCTATAAAGCAATACAATATTTTGAAAATGAAATCAACGATAAATAAAATAGAGAAAATGCATTTTTGACTGTTCGAAGGCTCTTCGATGTGTGTTTGAAGGAAGTCAAACGAGTGGAAATTAAAAAAATGTGTATTTTTCAATTCTTATTTATTATTTATTATCAATATATTAAATCGTTAATTTTAAAGCTATAAAGCAATACAATATTTTGAAAATTAAATCAACAAGAAATAAAATAGAGAAAATGCATTTTTGACTGTTTGAAGGCTCTTCGATGTGTGTTTGAAGGAAGTCAAACGAGTGGAAATTAAAAAAAATGTGTATTTTTCAATTCTTATTTATTATTTATTATCAATATATTAAATCGTTAATTTTAAAGCTGTAAAGCAATACAATATTTTGAAAATTAAATCAACTAGAAATAAAATAGAGCAAATGCATTTTTGACTGTTTGAAGGTTCTTCGATGCGTGTTTGAAGAAAGTCGAACGAGTTTAAATTGAATAAAAATGTGTATTTTTCAATTCTTATTTATTATCAATATATTAAATCGTTAATTTTAAAGCTATAAAGCAATACAATATTTTGAAAATGAAATCAACGATAAATAAAATAGAGAAAATGCATTTTTGACTGTTCGAAGGCTCTTCGATGTGTGTTTGAAGGAAGTCAAACGAGTGGAAATTAAAAAAATGTGTATTTTTCAATTCTTATTTATTATTTATTATCAATATATTAAATCGTTAATTTTAAAGCTATAAAGCAATACAATATTTTGAAAATTAAATCAACAAGAAATAAAATAGAGAAAATGCATTTTTGACTGTTTGAAGGCTCTTCGATGTGTGTTTGAAGGAAGTCAAACGAGTGGAAATTAAAAAAAATGTGTATTTTTCAATTCTTATTTATTATTTATTATCAATATATTAAATCGTTAATTTTAAAGCTATAAAGCAATACAATATTTTGAAAATTAAATCAACTAGAAATAAAATAGAGAAAATGCATTTTTGACTGTTTGAAGGTTCTTCATTGCGTGTTTGAAGGAAGTCGAACGAGTTTAAATTGAATAAAAATGTGTATTTTTCAATTCTTATTTATTATTTATTATCAATATATTAAATCGTTAATTTTAAAGCTGTAAAGCAATACAATATTTTAAAAATTAAATCAACAAGAAATAAAATAGAGAAAATGCATTTTTGACTGTTCGAAGGCTCTTCGATGTGTGTTTGAAGGAAGTCAAACGAGTGGAAATTAAAAAAAATTTGTATTTTTCAATTCTTATTTATTATTTATTATCAATATATTAAATCGTTAATTTTAAAGCTATAAAGCAATACAATATTTTGAAAATTAAATCAACTAGAAATAAAATAGAGAAAATGCATTTTTGACTGTTTGAAGGCTCTTCGATGCGTGTTTGAAGGAAGTCGAACGAGTTTAAATTGAATAAAAATGTGTATTTTTCAATTCTTATTTATTATTTATTATCAATATATTAAATCGTTAATTTTAAAGCTGTAAAGCAATACAATATTTTGAAAATTAAATCAACTAGAAATAAAATAGAGCAAATGCATTTTTGACTGTTTGAAGGCTCTTCGATGTGTGTTTGAAGGAAGTCAAACGAGTGGAAATTAAAAAAAATGTGTATTTTTCAATTCTTATTTATTATTTATTATCAATATATTAAATCGTTAATTTTAAAGCTATAAAGCAATACAATATTTTGAAAATTAAATCAACAAGAAATAAAATAGAGAAAATGCATTTTTGACTGTTTGAAGGCTCTTCGATGTGTGTTTGAAGGAAGTCAAACGAGTGGAAATTAAAAAAAATGTGTATTTTTCAATTCTTATTTATTATTTATTATCAATATATTAAATCGTTAATTTTAAAGCTGTAAAGCAATACAATATTTTGAAAATTAAATCAACTAGAAATAAAATAGAGAAAATGCATTTTTGACTGTTTGAAGGCTCTTCGATGTGTGTTTGAAGGAAGTCAAACGAGTTTAAATTGAATAAAAATGTGTATTTTTCAATTCTTATTTATTATTTATTATCAATATATTAAATCGTTAATTTTAAAGCTATAAAGCAATACAATATTTTGAAAATTAAATCAACAAGAAATAAAATAGAGAAAATGCATTTTTGACTGTTTGAAGGCTCTTCGATGTGTGTTTGAAGGAAGTCAAACGAGTGGAAATTAAAAAAATGTGTATTTTTCAATTCTTATTTATTATTTATTATCAATATATTAAATCGTTAATTTTAAAGCTATAAAGCAATACAATATTTTGAAAATTAAATCAACTAGAAATAAAATAGAGAAAATGCATTTTTGACTGTTTGAAGGTTCTTCGATGCGTGTTTGAAGAAAGTCGAACGAGTTTAAATTGAATAAAAATGTGTATTTTTCAATTCTTGTTTATTATTTATTATCAATATATTAAATCGTTAATTTTAAAGCTATAAAGCAATACAATATTTTGAAAATTAAATCAACGATAAATAAAATAGAGAAAATGCATTTTTGACTGTTCGAAGGCTCTTCGATGTGTGTTTGAAGGAAGTCAAACGAGTGGAAATTAAAAAAATGTGTATTTTTCAATTCTTATTTATTATTTATTATCAATATATTAAATCGTTAATTTTAAAGCTATAAAGCAATACAATATTTTGAAAATTAAATCAACAAGAAATAAAATAGAGAAAATGCATTTTTGACTGTTTGAAGGTTCTTCGATGCGTGTTTGAAGAAAGTCGAACGAGTTTAAATTGAATAAAAATGTGTATTTTTCAATTCTTATTTATTATCAATATATTAAATCGTTAATTTTAAAGCTATAAAGCAATACAATATTTTGAAAATTAAATCAACGATAAATAAAATAGAGAAAATGCATTTTTGACTGTTCGAAGGCTCTTCGATGTGTGTTTGAAGGAAGTCAAACGAGTGGAAATTAAAAAAAATGTGTATTTTTCAATTCTTATTTATTATTTATTATCAATATATTAAATCGTTAATTTTAAAGCTATAAAGCAATACAATATTTTGAAAATTAAATCAACTAGAAATAAAATAGAGAAAATGCATTTTTGACTGTTTGAAGGTTCTTCGATGCGTGTTTGAAGAAAGTCGAACGAGTTTAAATTGAATAAAAATGTGTATTTTTCAATTCTTATTTATTATTTATTATCAATATATTAAATCGTTAATTTTAAAGCTATAAAGCAATACAATATTTTGAAAATTAAATCAACAAGAAATAAAATAGAGAAAATGCATTTTTGACTGTTTGAAGGCTCTTCGATGCGTGTTTGAAGGAAGTCAAACGAGTGGAAATTAAAAAAAATGTGTATTTTTCAATTCTTATTTATTATTTATTATCAATATATTAAATCGTTAATTTTAAAGCTATAAAGCAATACAATATTTTGAAAATTAAATCAACAAGAAATAAAATAGAGAAAATGCATTTTTGACTGTTTGAAGGCTCTTCGATGTGTGTTTGAAGGAAGTCAAACGAGTGGAAATTAAAAAAATGTGTATTTTTCAATTCTTATTTATTATTTATTATCAATATATTAAATCGTTAATTTTAAAGCTATAAAGCAATACAATATTTTGAAAATTAAATCAACTAGAAATAAAATAGAGAAAATGCATTTTTGACTGTTTGAAGGTTCTTCGATGCGTGTTTGAAGAAAGTCGAACGAGTTTAAATTGAATAAAAATGTGTATTTTTCAATTCTTATTTATTATCAATATATTAAATCGTTAATTTTAAAGCTATAAAGCAATACAATATTTTGAAAATGAAATCAACGATAAATAAAATAGAGAAAATGCATTTTTGACTGTTCGAAGGCTCTTCGATGTGTGTTTGAAGGAAGTCAAACGAGTGGAAATTAAAAAAATGTGTATTTTTCAATTCTTATTTATTATTTATTATCAATATATTAAATCGTTAATTTTAAAGCTATAAAGCAATACAATATTTTGAAAATTAAATCAACAAGAAATAAAATAGAGAAAATGCATTTTTGACTGTTTAAAGGTTCTTCGATGCGTGTTTGAAGAAAGTCGAACGAGTTTAAATTGAATAAAAATGTGTTTTTTTCAATTCTTATTTATTATTTATTATCAACATATTAAATCGTTAATTTTAAAGCTATAAAGCAATACAATATTTTGAAAATTAAATCAACTAGAAATAAAATAGAGAAAATGCATTTTTGACTGTTTGAAGGCTCTTCGATGTGTGTTTGAAGGAAGTCAAACGAGTTTAAATTGAATAAAAATGTGTATTTTTCAATTCTTATTTATTATTTATTATCAATATATTAAATCGTTAATTTTAAAGCTGTAAAGCAATACAATATTTGAAAAATTAAATCAACTAGAAATAAAATAGAGCAAATGCATTTTTGACTGTTCGAAGGCTCTTCGATGTGTGTTTGAAGGAAGTCAAACGAGTGGAAATTAAAAAAAATGTGTATTTTTCAATTCTTATTTATTATTTATTATCAATATATTAAATCGTTAATTTTAAAGCTGTAAAGCAATACAATATTTTGAAAATTAAATCAACTAGAAATAAAATAGAGCAAATGCATTTTTGACTGTTTGAAGGTTCTTCGATGCGTGTTTGAAGGAAGTCAAACGAGTGGAAATTAAAAAAAATGTGTATTTTTCAATTCTTATTTATTATTTATTATCAATATATTAAATCGTTAATTTTAAAGCTATAAAGCAATAGAATATTTTGAAAATGAAATCAACGAGAAATAAAATAGAAAAAATGCATTTTTGACTGTTTGAAGGTTCTTCGATGCGTGTTTGAAGAAAGTCGAACGAGTTTAAATAGAATAAAAATGTGTATTTTTCAATTCTTATTTATTATTTATTATCAATATATTAAATCGTTAATTTTAAAGCTGTAAAGCAATACAATATTTTAAAAATTAAATCAACGAGAAATAAAATAGAAAAAATGCATTTTTGACTGTTTGAAGGCTCTTCGATGTGTGTTTGAAGGAAGTCAAACGAGTGGAAATTAAAAAAATGTGTATTTTTCAATTCTTATTTATTATTTATTATCAATATATTAAATCGTTAATTTTAAAGCTATAAAGCAATACAATATTTTGAAAATTAAATCAACTAGAAATAAAATAGAGAAAATGCATTTTTGACTGTTTGAAGGTTCTTCATTGCGTGTTTGAAGGAAGTCGAACGAGTTTAAATTGAATAAAAATGTGTATTTTTCAATTCTTATTTATTATCAATATATTAAATCGTTAATTTTAAAGCTATAAAGCAATACAATATTTTGAAAATTAAATCAACTAGAAATAAAATAGAGAAAATGCATTTTTGACTGTTTGAAGGTTTTTCGATGCGTGTTTGAAGGAAGTTGAACGAATGGAAATTAAAAAAATGTGTATTTTTCAATTCTTATTTATTATCAATATATTAAATCGTTAATTTTGAAAGCTATAAAGCAATACAATATTTTGAAAATTAAAGTAACTAGAAATAAAATAGAGAAAATGCATTTTTGACTGTTCTAAGGCTCTTTGAAGGGTGTTCAAAGGAAGTCGAACGAGTTTAAATTGAATAAAAATGTGTATTTTTTAATTCTTATTTATTATCAATATATTAAATCGTTAATTTTAAAGCTATAAAGCAATACAATATTTTGAAAATTAAATCAACAAGAAATAAAATAGAGAAAATGCATTTTTGACTGTTTGAAGGCTCTTCGATGTGTGTTTGAAGGAAGTCAAACGAGTGGAAATTAAAAAAATGTGTATTTTTCAATTCTTATTTATTATTTATTATCAATATATTAAATCGTTAATTTTAAAGCTATAAAGCAATACAATATTTTGAAAATTAAATCAACAAGAAATAAAATAGAGAAAATGCATTTTTGACTGTTTAAAGTTTCTTCGATGCGTGTTTGAAGAAAGTCGAACGAGTTTAAATTGAATAAAAATGTGTATTTTTCAATTCTTATTTATTATTTATTATCAATATATTAAATCGTTAATTTTAAAGCTATAAAGCAATACAATATTTTGAAAATTAAATCAACGATAAATAAAATAGAGAAAATGCATTTTTGACTGTTCGAAGGCTCTTCGATGTGTGTTTGAAGGAAGTCAAACGAGTGGAAATTAAAAAAAATGTGTATTTTTCAATTCTTATTTATTATTTATTATCAATATATTAAATCGTTAATTTTAAAGCTATAAAGCAATACAATATTTTGAAAATTAAATCAACTAGAAATAAAATAGAGAAAATGCATTTTTGACTGTTTGAAGGTTCTTCGATGCGTGTTTGAAGAAAGTCGAACGAGTTTAAATTGAATAAAAATGTGTATTTTTCAATTCTTATTTATTATCAATATATTAAATCGTTAATTTTAAAGCTATAAAGCAATACAATATTTTGAAAATTAAATCAACGATAAATAAAATAGAGAAAATGCATTTTTGACTGTTTGAAGGCTCTTCGATGTGTGTTTGAAGGAAGTCAAACGAGTGGAAATTAAAAAAATGTGTATTTTTCAATTCTTATTTATTATTTATTATCAATATATTAAATCGTTAATTTTAAAGCTATAAAGCAATACAATATTTTGAAAATTAAATCAACAAGAAATAAAATAGAGAAAATGCATTTTTGACTGTTTGAAGGCTCTTCGATGCGTGTTTGAAGAAAGTCGAACGAGTTTAAATTGAATAAAAATGTGTATTTTTCAATTCTTATTTATTATTTATTATCAATATATTAAATCGTTAATTTTAAAGCTATAAAGCAATACAATATTTTGAAAATTAAATCAACTAGAAATAAAATAGAGAAAATGCATTTTTGACTGTTTGAAGGCTCTTCGATGCGTGTTTGAAGAAAGTCGAACGAGTTTAAATTGAATAAAAATGTGTATTTTTCAATTCTTATTTATTATCAATATATTAAATCGTTAATTTTAAAGCTATAAAGCAATACAATATTTTGAAAATTAAATCAACAAGAAATAAAATAGAGAAAATGCATTTTTGACTGTTCGAAGGCTCTTCGATGTGTGTTTGAAGGAAGTCAAACGAGTGGAAATTAAAAAAATGTGTATTTTTCAATTCTTATTTATTATTTATTATCAATATATTAAATCGTTAATTTTAAAGCTGTAAAGCAATACAATATTTTGAAAATTAAATCAACTAGAAATAAAATAGAGCAAATGCATTTTTGACTGTTTGAAGGTTCTTCGATGCGTGTTTGAAGAAAGTCGAACGAGTTTAAATTGAATAAAAATGTGTATTTTTCAATTCTTATTTATTATCAATATATTAAATCGTTAATTTTAAAGCTATAAAGCAATACAATATTTTGAAAATGAAATCAACGATAAATAAAATAGAGAAAATGCATTTTTGACTGTTCGAAGGCTCTTCGATGTGTGTTTGAAGGAAGTCAAACGAGTGGAAATTAAAAAAATGTGTATTTTTCAATTCTTATTTATTATTTATTATCAATATATTAAATCGTTAATTTTAAAGCTATAAAGCAATACAATATTTTGAAAATTAAATCAACAAGAAATAAAATAGAGAAAATGCATTTTTGACTGTTTGAAGGTTCTTCGATGCGTGTTTGAAGGAAGTCAAACGAGTTTAAATTGAATAAAAATGTGTTTTTTCAATTCTTCTTTATTATTTATTATCAATATATTAAATCGTTAATTTTAAAGCTATAAAGCAATACAATATTTTGAAAATTAAATCAACTAGAAATAAAATAGAGAAAATGCATTTTTGACTGTTTGAAGGTTCTTCGATGCGTGTTTGAAGGAAGTCGAACGAGTTTAAATTGAATAAAAATGGGTATTTTTCAATTCTTATTTATTATTTATTATCAATATATTAAATCGTTAATTTTAAAGCTATAAAGCAATACAATATTTTGAAAATTAAATCAACTAGAAATAAAATAGAGAAAATGCATTTTTGACTGTTTGAAGGCTCTTCGATGTGTGTTTGAAGGAAGTCAAACGAGTGGAAATTAAAAAAAATGTGTATTTTTCAATTCTTATTTATTATTTATTATCAATATATTAAATCGTTAATTTTAAAGCTATAAAGCAATACAATATTTTGAAAATTAAATCAACAAGAAATAAAATAGAGAAAATGCATTTTTGACTGTTTGAAGGCTCTTCGATGCGTGTTTGAAGAAAGTCGAACGAGTTTAAATTGAATAAAAATGTGTATTTTTCAATTCTTATTTATTATCAATATATTAAATCGTTAATTTTAAAGCTATAAAGCAATACAATATTTTGAAAATTAAATCAACGATAAATAAAATAGAGAAAATGCATTTTTGACTGTTCGAAGGCTCTTCGATGTGTGTTTGAAGGAAGTCAAACGAGTGGAAATTAAAAAAAATGTGTATTTTTCAATTCTTATTTATTATTTATTATCAATATATTAAATCGTTAATTTTAAAGCTGTAAAGCAATACAATATTTTGAAAATTAAATCAACTAGAAATAAAATAGAGCAAATGCATTTTTGACTGTTTGAAGGTTCTTCGATGCGTGTTTGAAGAAAGTCGAACGAGTTTAAATTGAATAAAAATGTGTATTTTTCAATTCTTATTTATTATCAATATATTAAATCGTTAATTTTAAAGCTATAAAGCAATACAATATTTTGAAAATGAAATCAACGATAAATAAAATAGAGAAAATGCATTTTTGACTGTTCGAAGGCTCTTCGATGTGTGTTTGAAGGAAGTCAAACGAGTGGAAATTAAAAAATGTGTATTTTTCAATTCTTATTTATTATTTATTATCAATATATTAAATCGTTAATTTTAAAGCTATAAAGCAATACAATATTTTGAAAATTAAATCAACAAGAAATAAAATAGAGAAAATGCATTTTTGACTGTTTGAAGGCTCTTCGATGCGTGTTCGAAGGAAGTCAAACAAGTGGAAATTGAATAAAAATGTGTATTTTTCAATTCTTATTTATTATTTATTATCAATATATTAAATCGTTAATTTTAAAGCTATAAAGCAATACAATATTTTGAAAATTAAATCAACAAGAAATAAAATAGAGAAAATGCATTTTTGACTGTTTGAAGGCTCTTCGATGTGTGTTTGAAGGAAGTCAAACGAGTGGAAATTAAAAAAAATGTGTATTTTTCAATTCTTATTTATTATTTATTATCAATATATTAAATCGTTAATTTTAAAGCTGTAAAGCAATACAATATTTTAAAAATTAAATCAACAAGAAATAAAATAGAGAAAATGCATTTTTGACTGTTCGAAGGCTTTTCGATGTGTGTTTGAAGGAAGTCAAACGAGTGGAAATTAAAAAAAATTTGTATTTTTCAATTCTTATTTATTTTTTATTATCAATATATTAAATCGTTAATTTTAAAGCTGTAAAGCAATACAATATTTTGAAAATTAAATCAACAAGAAATAAAATAGAGAAAATGCATTTTTGACTGTTTGAAGGCTCTTCGATGTGTGTTTGAAGGAAGTCAAACGAGTGGAAATTAAAAAAATGTGTATTTTTCAATTCTTATTTATTTTTTATTATCAATATATTAAATCGTTAATTTTAAAGCTGTAAAGCAATACAATATTTTGAAAATTAAATCAACTAGAAATGAAATAGAGAAAATGCATTTTTTACTGTTTAAAGGTTCTTCGATGCGTGTTTGAAGAAAGTCGAACGAGTTTAAATTGAATAAAAATGTGTTTTTTTCAATTCTTATTTATTATCAATATATTAAATCGTTAATTTTAAAGCTATAAAGCAATACAATATTTTGAAAATTAAATCAACGATAAATAAAATAGAGAAAATGCATTTTTGACTGTTCGAAGGCTCTTCGATGTGTGTTTGAAGGAAGTCAAACGAGTGGAAATTAAAAAAAATGTGTATTTTTCAATTCTTATTTATTATTTATTATCAATATATTAAATCGTTAATTTTAAAGCTATAAAGCAATACAATATTTTGAAAATTAAATCAACAAGAAATAAAATAGAGAAAATGCATTTTTGACTGTTTGAAGGTTCTTCGATGCGTGTTTGAAGAAAGTCGAACGAGTTTAAATTGAATAAAAATGTGTATTTTTCAATTCTTATTTATTATCAATATATTAAATCGTTAATTTTAAAGCTATAAAGCAATACAATATTTTGAAAATGAAATCAACGATAAATAAAATAGAGAAAATGCATTTTTGACTGTTCGAAGGCTCTTCGATGTGTGTTTGAAGGAAGTCAAACGAGTGGAAATTAAAAAAATGTGTATTTTTCAATTCTTATTTATTATTTATTATCAATATATTAAATCGTTAATTTTAAAGCTATAAAGCAATACAATATTTTGAAAATTAAATCAACAAGAAATAAAATAGAGAAAATGCATTTTTGACTGTTTGAAGGTTCTTCGATGCGTGTTTGAAGAAAGTCGAACGAGTTTAAATTGAATAAAAATGTGTATTTTTCAATTCTTATTTATTATTTATTATCAATATATTAAATCGTTAATTTTAAAGCTATAAAGCAATACAATATTTTGAAAATTAAATCAACGATAAATAAAATAGAGAAAATGCATTTTTGACTGTTCGAAGGCTCTTCGATGTGTGTTTGAAGGAAGTCAAACGAGTGGAAATTAAAAAAATGTGTATTTTTCAATTCTTATTTATTATTTATTATCAATATATTAAATCGTTAATTTTAAAGCTATAAAGCAATACAATATTTTGAAAATTAAATCAACGATAAATAAAATAGAGAAAATGCATTTTTGACTGTTTGAAGGTTCTTCGATGCGTGTTTGAAGAAAGTCGAACGAGTTTAAATTGAATAAAAATGTGTATTTTTCAATTCTTATTTATTATCAATATATTAAATCGTTAATTTTAAAGCTATAAAGCAATACAATATTTTGAAAATGAAATCAACGATAAATAAAATAGAGAAAATGCATTTTTGACTGTTCGAAGGCTCTTCGATGTGTGTTTGAAGGAAGTCAAACGAGTGGAAATTAAAAAAATGTGTATTTTTCAATTCTTATTTATTATTTATTATCAATATATTAAATCGTTAATTTTAAAGCTATAAAGCAATACAATATTTTGAAAATTAAATCAACAAGAAATAAAATAGAGAAAATGCATTTTTGACTGTTTGAAGGCTCTTCGATGTGTGTTTGAAGGAAGTCAAACGAGTGGAAATTAAAAAAATGTGTATTTTTCAATTCTTATTTATTATTTATTATCAATATATTAAATCGTTAATTTTAAAGCTATAAAGCAATACAATATTTTGAAAATTAAATCAACAAGAAATAAAATAGAGAAAATGCATTTTTGACTGTTTGAAGGTTCTTCGATGCGTGTTTGAAGAAAGTCGAACGAGTTTAAATTGAATAAAAATGTGTATTTTTCAATTCTTATTTATTATCAATATATTAAATCGTTAATTTTAAAGCTATAAAGCAATACAATATTTTGAAAATTAAATCAACGATAAATAAAATAGAGAAAATGCATTTTTGACTGTTCGAAGGCTCTTCGATGTGTGTTTGAAGGAAGTCAAACGAGTGGAAATTAAAAAAAATGTGTATTTTTCAATTCTTATTTATTATTTATTATCAATATATTAAATCGTTAATTTTAAAGCTATAAAGCAATACAATATTTTGAAAATTAAATCAACAAGAAATAAAATAGAGAAAATGCATTTTTGACTGTTTGAAGGCTCTTCGATGCGTGTTTGAAGGAAGTCAAACGAGTTTAAATTGAATAAAAATGTGTATTTTTCAATTCTTATTTATTATTTATTATCAATATATTAAATCGTTAATTTTAAAGCTATAAAGCAATACAATATTTTGAAAATTAAATCAACAAGAAATAAAATAGAGAAAATGCATTTTTGACTGTTTGAAGGCTCTTCGATGCGTGTTTGAAGGAAGTCAAACGAGTGTAAATTGAATAAAAATGTGTATTTTTCAATTCTTATTTATTATTTATTATCAATATATTAAATCGTTAATTTTAAAGCTATAAAGCAATACAATATTTTGAAAATTAAATCAACAAGAAATAAAATAGAGAAAATGCATTTTTGACTGTTTGAAGGCTCTTCGATGCGTGTTTGAAGAAAGTCGAACGAGTTTAAATTGAATAAAAATGTGTATTTTTCAATTCTTATTTATTATCAATATATTAAATCGTTAATTTTAAAGCTATAAAGCAATACAATATTTTGAAAATGAAATCAACGATAAATAAAATAGAGAAAATGCATTTTTGACTGTTCGAAGGCTCTTCGATGTGTGTTTGAAGGAAGTCAAACGAGTGGAAATTAAAAAAATGTGTATTTTTCAATTCTTATTTATTATTTATTATCAATATATTAAATCGTTAATTTTAAAGCTATAAAGCAATACAATATTTTGAAAATTAAATCAACAAGAAATAAAATAGAGAAAATGCATTTTTGACTGTTTGAAGGCTCTTTGATGTGTGTTTGAAGGAAGTCAAACGAGTGGAAATTAAAAAAAATGTGTATTTTTCAATTCTTATTTATTATTTATTATCAATATATTAAATCGTTAATTTTAAAGCTATAAAGCAATACAATATTTTAAAAATTAAATCAACGAGAAATAAAATAGAAAAATTGCATTTTTGACTGTTTAAAGGTTCTTCGATGCGTGTTTGAAGAAAGTCGAACGAGTTTAAATTGAATAAAAATGTGTTTTTTTCAATTCTTATTTATTATTTATTATCAACATATTAAATCGTTAATTTTAAAGCTATAAAGCAATACAATATTTTGAAAATTAAATCAACGATAAATAAAATAGAGAAAATGCATTTTTGACTGTTCGAAGGCTCTTCGATGTGTGTTTGAAGGAAGTCAAACGAGTGGAAATTAAAAAAATGTGTATTTTTCAATTCTTATTTATTATTTATTATCAATATATTAAATCGTTAATTTTAAAGCTATAAAGCAATACAATATTTTGAAAATTAAATCAACAAGAAATAAAATAGAGAAAATGCATTTTTGACTGTTTGAAGGTTCTTCAATATTTGTTTGAAGGAAGCCACCGAGTGGAAATTAAAAAAAATGTGTATTTTTCAATTCTTATTTATTTTTTATTATCAATATATTAAATCGTTAATTTTAAAGCTATAAAGCAATACAATATTTTGAAAATTAAATCAACAAGAAATAAAATAGAGAAAATGCATTTTTGACTGTTTAAAGGTTCTTCGATGCGTGTTTGAAGAAAGTCGAACGAGTTTAAATTGAATAAAAATGTGTATTTTTCAATTCTTATTTATTATCAATATATTAAATCGTTAATTTTAAAGCTATAAAGCAATACAATATTTTGAAAATTAAATCAACGATAAATAAAATAGAGAAAATGCATTTTTGACTGTTTGAAGGCTCTTCGATGTGTGTTTGAAGGAAGTCAAACGAGTGGAAATTAAAAAAATGTGTATTTTTCAATTCTTATTTATTATTTATTATCAATATATTAAATCGTTAATTTTAAAGCTATAAAGCAATACAATATTTTGAAAATTAAATTAACAAGAAATAAAATAGAGAAAATGCATTTTTGACTGTTTGAAGGAAGTCAAACGAGTGGAAATTAAAAAAAATGTGTATTTTTCAATTCTTATATATTATTTATTATCAATATATTAAATCGTTAATTTTAAAGCTATAAAGCAATACAATATTTTGAAAATTAAATCAACTAGAAATGAAATAGAGCAAATGCATTTTTGACTGTTTGAAGGTTCTTCGATGCGTGTTTGAAGAAAGTCGAACGAGTTTAAATTGAATAAAAATGTGTATTTTTCAATTCTTATTTATTATTTATTATCAATATATTAAATCGTTAATTTTAAAGCTATAAAGCAATACAATATTTTGAAAATTAAATCAACAAGAAATAAAATAGAGAAAATGCATTTTTGACTGTTTGAAGGCTCTTCGATGTGTGTTTGAAGGAAGTCAAACGAGTTTAAATTGAATAAAAATGTGTATTTTTCAATTCTTATTTATTATTTATTATCAATATATTAAATCGTTAATTTTAAAGCTATAAAGCAATACAATATTTTGAAAATTAAATCAACAAGAAATAAAATAGAGAAAATGCATTTTTGACTGTTTGAAGGCTCTTCGATGCGTGTTTGAAGGAAGTCAAACGAGTGGAAATTAATAAAATGTGTATTTTTTAATTCTTCTTTATTATTTATTATCAATATATTAAATCGTTAATTTTAAAGCTATAAAGCAATACAATATTTTGAAAATTAAATCAACAAGAAATAAAATAGAGAAAATGCATTTTTGACTGTTTGAAGGTTCTTCGATGCGTGTTTGAAGAAAGTCGAACGAGTTTAAATTGAATAAAAATGTGTATTTTTCAATTCTTATTTATTATCAATATATTAAATCGTTAATTTTAAAGCTATAAAGCAATACAATATTTTGAAAATTAAATCAACAAGAAATAAAATAGAGAAAATGCATTTTTGACTGTTTGAAGGCTCTTCGATGTGTGTTTGAAGGAAGTCAAACGAGTTTAAATTGAATAAAAATGTGTATTTTTCAATTCTTATTTATTATTTATTATCAATATATTAAATCGTTAATTTTAAAGCTGTAAAGCAATACAATATTTTGAAAATTAAATCAACGATAAATAAAATAGAGA
>JAVJHS010000420.1:0-38662 GCA_032873175.1 Leptopilina drosophilae | reverse complement strand
TGCAATTTGTGAGGAAATTTTTGTAGGAGATTGGTGTCTATTTAAATCAGAAGATAGAGTGAACTGTGATGGTAATCTTGTTTTAGTTAAATTGTCTGTACATGGACATCTGCCAATAGAGCAGTATAGGCTATCTATACCTTCTCCAAAATTTACTGAAGTTGGATTTAAGTTACATGATACAATTTTTCATGAAATAAAACATAAGCTTTAAAACTTTTCGTAAACCTTATTACTATCATTAGTAATATAAATATTACAGTAGCTTGTTCCAAAGGTACTGCATCAATGCATAATGTTGTAAACGGTTGTAAAGTAAAGACTAAGAATTTATGTCGGCAGTATTTAAAGTTATTAGTATATTTAAGAAGTTAAGAATATTAATTTGTAAATTAAAAATTTAAGTTATTTTTGTTTTTGAAAAATTTTCTTTCAATTTTTTCTTTCACAAAATTGTAGACTGTATCAACTTTTGATACTTATTCATTTTAAATAACAAAAATATTCTGTCGTAAAATACTCGGTAAAATATATATTTATTATTAGTTTTTAGCATTTATTGTATTATTAATATATTTCGTACATAAAAATAAAATGTATTAATTTCCTGCATATATTAATATGAATAAACACCTTTAATCATATCTATTCAATACTAGATTCTTAAAACCTTTAACATTGTTTTTAATTGATCATTTTTATTATATTTTCTAATATACTTATATCGTAGATTCTTCGAATTCAAGTGGTTAAAAATTCAAAATTTATGTATAATTCATTTGGATTAAAATTTATATTTTTAATTCATAATACACTACCGGTCAAAATTGAGAGACCACCCATTTTCAGGAGAATTAAAAACGTTTCAAAACATAAAATTTATGGAAACTAAACTTTTTTTCTGTTTATAGTTTAAAAGAAAATAAAATTTTAAAAAGAACAAGATATTGAGAAGTCGTTTGGACAATATTATATTTAGATATATTTTTAAAGAATCGGCATTTTCAATGTTTTACGAAAATTTGAATAATTTCTAAAATAATCAACGCTTATTAATGATATTAGGTTAATTTTAAACGTCATTTATTAAACTATAAGAATTACTTATAAGCATTAACGTGTAATTTTTTTAGAAAATGCAGGCTGTGAAACAATTTTTTTTTCAATTTTGACCGGTAGTGTAATATATTTTATTCGATATTTAAAAAATCCATATAAAAAAGTTGCAAAATTAATGTCAAATAGTGCAAGAATCGTTGAAATTGAAGTATCGTAGTAAAATCAGTGTAAGTTATGAGGGAATAGTGCCAATAGTGCGAATTAACTAAAATAGTGTAGTGTTAATATTACTACAGTATTATATACTGCAGTATAACGTACCTGGTAGACACAGATACAGTAAAATACTGTAGTCTATGTATATGACGTTATATTAGTTATTTTAAGGCAGAAATCGAATATAATCGTTAGGAATCAAATGAAATCATCTAACTAATGTTAAAGTGATTCGTGAGTGAAAAACCCCTCGATTTTATAATCGTCGTTTTTTTCGTTTATTTTCTAAACGAGAACTTAAAATCGTGAAATTCTTCAATTTCTATGAATTTTTCTTTTTCTATTTTTTTTCAATTGCAATTTTTGCCTAATTATATTATTTGTTTTCATTTTCTATTAGAATCATAAACGAAAAATCATTTTCTGAGCGATTTCCAAAATTTCTAAAAAATAAAAATTTGTTGATTTTTTCGTTTCTGCTTTAACAGAAAAATTCAAAACTGGTATTTTCGACTAGATTTATTAAATTTTCCTATTTTTTAGTACAATTATACTGGCAAAATAAGTTTTTAACAGAATTTGAAAGATTTTCGAAATTTTACAATCGTCGGTTTTTTCGTTTATTTTCTAAACGAAAACTTAAAATCGTGAAATTCTTCAATTTCTATGAAATTTTCTTTTTCTATTTTTATGCAATTGAAATTTTGCATAAATATATTATTTATTTTTATTTTCTATTAGAATCTTAAACGAAAAATCAGTTTCTGATAGATTTCCAAAATTTCTAAAAAAAAAAAATTTGTTAATTTTTTCGTTTCTGTTGTAACAGAAAAATTCAAAACTGGTATTTTCGACAAGATTTATTAAATTTTCCTATTTTCTAGTACAATTATACTAAAAAAAATAAGTTTTTAACAGAATTTAAAAGATTCTTGAAATTTTATAATCGTCGTTTTTTTCGATTATTTTCTAAACGAAAATTTAAAATCGTGAAATTCTTCAATTTCTATGAAATTTTCTTTTTCTATTTTTTTGCAATTGCAATTTTGCATAAATATATTATTTATTTTTATTTTCTATTAGAATCTTAAACGAAAAATCAGTTTCTGATAGATTTCCAAAATTTCTAAAAAATAAAATTTTGTTAATTTTTTCGTTTCTGTTGTAACAGAAAAATTCAAAACTGGTACTTTCGACTAGATTTATTAAATTTTCCTATTTTCTAGTACAATTATACTGGAAAAAGAAGTTTTTAACAGAATTTGAAAGATTTTCGAAATTTTATAATCGTCGGTATTTTCGATTATTTTCTAAACGAAAATTTAAAATCGTGAAATTCTTCAATTTCTATGAAATTTTCTTTTTCTATTTTTATGCAATTGAAATTTTTGCATAAATATATTATTTATTTTTATTTTCTATTAGAATCTTAAACGAAAAATCAGTTTCTGATAGATTTCCAAAATTTCTAAAAAATAAAAATTTGTTAATTTTTTCGTTTCTGTTGTAACAGAAAAATTCAAAACTGGTATTTTCGACTAGATTTATTAAATTTTTCTATTTTCTAGTACAATTATACTGAAAAAAATAAGTTTTTAACAGAATTTAAAAGATTTTCGAAATTTTATAATCGTCGGTATTTTCGATTATTTTCTAAACGAAAATTTAAAATCGTGAAATTCTTCAATTTCTATGAAATTTTCTTTTTCTATTTTTTTGCAATTGCAATTTTTGCATAAATATATTATTTATTTTTATTTTCTATTAGAATCTTAAACGAAAAATCAGTTTCTGATAGATTTCCAAAATTTCTAAAAAATAAAAATTTGTTGACTTTTTCGTTTCTGTTTTAACAGAAAAATTCAAATAAATTATTTTCGACTAGATTTAATAAATTTTCCTATTTTTTAGTACAATTATACTGGAAAAATAAGTTTTTAACAGAATTTGAAAGATTTTCGAAATTTTATAATCGTCGGTATTTTCGATTATTTTCTAAACGAAAATTTAAAATCGTGAAATTTTTCAATTTCTATGAAATTTTCTTTTTCTATTTTTTTGCAATTGAAATTTTGCATAAATATATTTTTTATTTTTATTTTAGAATTTTTTTTTAGAATCTTAAACGAAAAATCAGTTTCTGATAGATTTCCAAAATTTCTAAAAAATAAAAATTTGTTAATTTTTTCGTTTCTGTTGTAACAGAAAAATTCAAAACTGGTATTTTCGACTAGATTTATTAAATTTTCCTATTTTCTAGTACAATTATACTGAAAAAATAAGTTTTTAACAGAATTTGAAAGATTTTTGAAATTTTATAATCGGCGTTTTTTTCGTTTATTTTCTAAAAGAAAACTTAAAATCGTGAAATTCTTCAATTTCTATGAAATTTTCTTTTTCCATTTTTTCGCAATTGCAATTTTTGCCTAATTGTATTATTTGTTTTCATTTTCTATTAGAATCATAAACGAAAATTCATTTTCTGAGCGATTTCCAAAATTTCTAAAAAATAAAAATTTGTTGACTTTTTCGTTTCTGTTTTAACAGAAAAATTCAAAACTGGTATTTTCGACTAGATTTATTAAATTTTTCTATTTTCTAGTACAATTATACTGGAAAAATAAGTTTTTAACAGAATTTGACAGATTTTCGAAATTTTATAATCGTCGGTTTTTTCGTTTATTTTCTAAACGAAAACTTAAAATCGTGAAATTTTTCAATTTCTATGAAATTTTCTTTTTCTATTTTTTTGCAATTGAAATTTTGCATAAATATATTATTTATTTTTATTTTCTATTAGAATCTTAAACGAAAAATCAGTTTCTGATAGATTTCCAAAATTTCTAAAAAATAAAAATTTGTTGACTTTTTCGTTTCTGTTTTAACAGAAAAATTCAAAACTGGTATTTTCGACTAGATTTATTAAATTTTCTTATTTCCTAGTACAATTATACTGGAAAAAAAAGTTTTTAACAGAATTTGAAAGATTTTAGAAATTTTATAATCGTCGGTATTTTCGATTATTTTCTAAACGAAATTTTAAAATCGTGAAATTCTTCAATTTCAATGAAATTTTCTTTTTCTATTTTTTTGCAATTGCAATCTTTGCCTAATTGTATTATTTGCTTTAATTTTCTATTAGAATCATAAACGAAAATTCATTTTCTGAGCGATTTCCAAAATTTCTAAAAAATAAAAATTTGTTGATTTTTTCGTTCCTCTTTTAACAGAAAAATTCAAAACTGGTATTTTCGACTAGATTTATTAAATTTTCCTATTTTCCAGTACAATCATACTGAAAAAAATAAGTTTTTAACAGAATTTGAAAGATTTTTGAAATTTTATAATCGGCGTTTTTTTCGTTTATTTTCTAAAAGAAAACTTAAAATCGTGAAATTCTTCAATTTCTATAAAATTTTCTTTTTCTATTTTTTCGCAATTGCAATTTTTGCCTAATTGTATTATTTGTTTTCATTTTCTATTAGAATCTTAAACGAAAAATCAGTTTCTGATAGATTTCCAAAATTTCTAAAAAATAAAAATTTATTAATTTTTTCGTTTCTGTTGTAACAGAAAAATTCAAAACTGGTATTTTCGACTAGATTTATTAAATTTTCCTATTTTCCAGTACAATTATACTGAAAAAAATAAGTTTTTAACAGAATTTAAAAGATTTTCGAAATTTTATAATCGTCGGTATTTTCGATTATTTTCTAAACGAAATTTTAAAATCGTGAAATTCTTCAATTTCAATGAAATTTTCTTTTTCTATTTTTTTGCAATTGCAATCTTTGCCTAATTGTATTATTTGCTTTCATTTTCTATTAGAATCATAAACGAAAATTCATTTTCTGAGCGATTTCCAAAATTTCTAAAAAATAAAAATTTGTTGATTTTTTCGTTTCTCTTTTAACAGAAAAATTCAAAACTGGTATTTTCGACTAGATTTATTAAATTTTCCTATTTTCCAGTACAATCATACTGAAAAAAATAAGTTTTTAACAGAATTTGAAAGATTTTTGAAATTTTATAATCGGCGTTTTTTTCGTTTATTTTCTAAAAGAAAACTTAAAATCGTGAAATTCTTCAATTTCTATGAAATTTTGTTTTTCTATTTTTTCGCAATTGCAATTTTTGCCTAATTGTATTATTTGTTTTCATTTTCTATTAGAATCTTAAACGAAAAATCAGTTTCTGATAGATTTCCAAAATTTCTAAAAAATAAAAATTTATTAATTTTTTCGTTTCTGTTGTAACAGAAAAATTCAAAACTGGTATTTTCGACTAGATTTATTAAATTTTCCTATTTTCCAGTACAATTATACTGAAAAAAATAAGTTTTTAACAGAATTTAAAAGATTTTCGAAATTTTATAATCGTCGGTATTTTCGATTATTTTCTAAACGAAAATTTAAAATCGTGAAATTCTTCAATTTCTATGAAATTTTCTTTTTCTATTTTTTTGCAATTGCAATTTTTGCCTAATTGTATTATTTGCTATCATTTTCTATTAGAATCTTAAACGAAAAATCAGTTTCTGATAGATTTCCAAAATTTCTAAAAAATAAAAATTTGTTGACTTTTTCGTTTCTGTTTTAACAGAAAAATTCAAAACTGGTATTTTCGACTAGATTTAATAAATTTTCCTATTTTCTAGTACAATTATACTGGAAAAATAAGTTTTTAACAGAATTTGAAAGATTTTCGAAATTTTATAATCGTCGGTTTTTTCGTTTATTTTCTAAAAGAAAACTTAAAATCGTGAAATTCTTCAATTTCTATGAATTTTTCTTTTTCTATTTTTTTGCAATTGTAATTTTTGCCTAATTTTATTATTTATTTTCATTTTCTATTAGAATCATAAACGAAAAATCATTTTCTGAGCGATTTCCAACATATCTAAAAAATAAAAATTTGTTGATTTTTTCGTTTCTCTTTTAACAGAAATATTCAAAACTGGTATTTTCGACTAGATTTATAAAAAATTTACTATTTTCCAGTACAATTATACTGAAAAAAATAAGTTTTTAACAGAATTTGAAAGATTTTTGAAATTTTATAATCGGCGTTTTTTTCGTTTATTTTCTAAAAGAAAACTTAAAATCGTGAAATTCTTCAATTTCTATGAAATTTTCTTTTTCTATTTTTTTGCAATTGCAATTTTTGCATAAATATATTATTTATTTTTATTTTCTATTAGAATCTTAAACGAAAAATCAGTTTCTGATAGATTTCCAAAATTTCTAAAAAATAAAAATTTGTTGACTTTTTCGTTTCTGTTTTAACAGAAAAATTCAAAACTGGTATTTTCGACTAGATTTATTAAATTTTCTTATTTCCTAGTACAATTATACTGGAAAAATAAGTTTTTAACAGAATTTGAAAGATTTTCGAAATTTTATAATCGTCGGTATTTTTGATTATTTTCTAAACGAAATTTTAAAATCGTGAAATTCTTCAATTTCTATGAAATTTTCTTTTTCTATTTTTTTGCAATTGCAATCTTTGCCTAATTGTATTATTTGCTTTCATTTTCTATTAGAATCATAAACGAAAATTCATTTTCTGAGCGATTTCCAAAATTTCTAAAAAATAAAAATTTGTTGATTTTTTCGTTTCTCTTTTAACAGAAAAATTCAAAACTGGTATTTTCGACTAGATTTATTAAATTTTCCTATTTTCCAGTACAATCATACTGAAAAAAATAAGTTTTTAACAGAATTTGAAAGATTTTTGAAATTTTATAATCGGCGTTTTTTTCGTTTATTTTCTAAAAGAAAACTTAAAATCGTGAAATTCTTCAATTTCTATGAAATTTTCTTTTTCTATTTTTTTGCAATTGCAATTTTTGCCTAATTGTATTATTTGCTATCATTTTCTATTAGAATCATAAACGAAAATTCATTTTCTGAGTGATTTCCAAAATTTCTAAAAAATAAAAATTTGTTGACTTTTTCGTTTCTGTTTTAACAGAAAAATTCAAAACTGGTATTTTCGACTAGATTTAATAAATTTTCCTATTATCTAGTACAATTATACTGGAAAAATAAGTTTTTAACAGAATTTGAAAGATTTTCGAAATTTTATAATCGTCGGTTTTTTCGTTTATTTTCTAAAAGAAAACTTAAAATCGTGAAATTCTTCAATTTCTATGAATTTTTCTTTTTCTATTTTTTTGCAATTGTAATTTTTGCCTAATTTTATTATTTATTTTCATTTTCTATTAGAATCATAAACGAAAAATCATTTTCTGAGCGATTTCCAACATATCAAAAAAATAAAAATTTGTTGACTTTTTCGTTTCTGTTTTAACAGAAAAATTCAAAACTGGTATTTTCGACTAGATTTATTAAATTTTCCTATTTTCCAGTACAATTATACTGAAAAAAATAAGTTTTTAACAGAATTTGAAAGATTTTCGAAATTTTATAATCGTCGGTATTTTTGATTATTTTCTAAACGAAATTTTAAAATCGTGAAATTCTTCAATTTCTATGAAATTTTCTTTTTCTATTTTTTTGCAATTGCAATCTTTGCCTAATTGTATTATTTGCTTTCATTTTCTATTAGAATCATAAACGAAAATTCATTTTCTGAGCGATTTCCAAAATTTCTAAAAAATAAAAATTTGTTGATTTTTTCGTTTCTCTTTTAACAGAAAAATTCAAAACTGGTATTTTCGACTAGATTTATTAAATTTTCCTATTTTCCAGTACAATCATACTGAAAAAAATAAGTTTTTAACAGAATTTGAAAGATTTTTGAAATTTTATAATCGGCGTTTTTTTCGTTTATTTTCTAAAAGAAAACTTAAAATCGTGAAATTCTTCAATTTCTATGAAATTTTCTTTTTCTATTTTTTCGCAATTGCAATTTTTGCCTAATTGTATTATTTGTTTTCATTTTCTATTAGAATCTTAAACGAAAAATCAGTTTCTGATAGATTTCCAAAATTTCTAAAAAATAAAAATTTATTAATTTTTTCGTTTCTGTTGTAACAGAAAAATTCAAAACTGGTATTTTCGACTAGATGTATTAAATTTTCCTATTTTCCAGTACAATTATACTGAAAAAAATAAGTTTTTAACAGAATTTAAAAGATTTTCGAAATTTTATAATCGTCGGTATTTTCGATTATTTTCTAAACGAAAATTTAAAATCGTGAAATTCTTCAATTTCTATGAAATTTTCTTTTTCTATTTTTTTGCAATTGCAATTTTTGCCTAATTGTATTATTTGCTATCATTTTCTATTAGAATCATAAACGAAAATTCATTTTCTGAGTGATTTCCAAAATTTCTAAAAAATAAAAATTTGTTGACTTTTTCGTTTCTGTTTTAACAGAAAAATTCAAAACTGGTATTTTCGACTAGATTTAATAAATTTTCCTATTTTC
Source organism: Leptopilina drosophilae (assembly GCA_032873175.1). Lineage (NCBI taxonomy): Eukaryota > Metazoa > Arthropoda > Insecta > Hymenoptera > Figitidae > Leptopilina > Leptopilina drosophilae. Next base: position 29,991 of record JAVJHS010000420.1, on the reverse strand, counting down.
TAGTACAATTATACTGGAAAAATAAGTTTTTAACAGAATTTGAAAGATTTTCGAAATTTTATAATCGTCGGTTTTTTCGTTTATTTTCTAAAAGAAAACTTAAAATCGTGAAATTCTTCAATTTCTATGAATTTTTCTTTTTCTATTTTTTTGCAATTGTTATTTTTGCCTAATTTTATTATTTATTTTCATTTTCTATTAGAATCATAAACGAAAAATCATTTTCTGAGCGATTTCCAACATATCAAAAAAATAAAAATTTGTTGATTTTTTCGTTTCTCTTTTAACAGAAATATTCAAAACTGGTATTTTCGACTAGATTTATTAAATTTTCCTATTTTCCAGTACAATTATACTGAAAAAATAAGTTTTTAACAGAATTTGAAAGATTTTTGAAATTTTATAATCGGCGTTTTTTTCGTTTATTTTCTAAAAGAAAACTTAAAATCGTGAAATTCTTCAATTTCTATGAAATTTTCTTTTTCTATTTTTTTGCAATTGCAATTTTTGCATAAATATATTATTTATTTTTATTTTCTTTTCGAATCTTAAACGAAAAATCAGTTTCTGATAGATTTCCAAAATTTCTAAAAAATAAAAATTTGTTAATTTTTTCGTTTCTGTTGTAACAGAAAAATTCAAAACTGGTATTTTCGACTAGATTTATTAAATTTTCCTATTTTCTAGTACAATTATACTAAAAAATGAAGTTTTTAACAGAATTTAAAAGATTATCGAAATTTTATAATCGTCGGTTTTTTCGTTTATTTTCTAAACGAAAACTTAAAATCGTGAAATTCTTCAATTTCTATGAAATTTTCTTTTTCTATTTTTTTGCAATTGCAATTTTTGCATAAATATATTATTTATTTTTATTTTCTATTAGAATCTTAAACGAAAAATCAGTTTCTGATAGATTTCCAAAATTTCTAAAAAATAAAAATTTGTTGACTTTTTCGTTTCTGTTTTAACAGAAAAATTCAAAACTGGTATTTTCGACTAGATTTAAAAAATTTTCCTATTTTCTAGTACAATTATACTGGAAAAAGAAGTTTTTAACAGAATTTGAAAGATTTTCGAAATTTTATAATGGTCGGTTTTTTCGTTTATTTTCTAAACGAAAACTTAAAATCGTGAAATTCTTCAATTTCTATGAAATTTTCTTTTTCTATTTTTTTGCAATTGCAAATTTGGATAAATATATTATTTATTTTTATTTTCTATTAGAATCTTAAACGAAAAATCAGTTTCTGATAGATTTCCAAAATTTCTAAAAAATAAAAATTTGTTGACTTTTTCGTTTCTGTTTTAACAAAAAAATTCAAATCTGGTATTTTCGACTAGATTTAATAAATTTTCCTATTTTCTAGTACAATTATACTGGAAAAATAAGTTTTTAACAGAATTTGAAAGATTTTTGAAATTTTATAATCGTCGTTTTTTTCGTTTATTTTCTAAACGAAAACTTAAAATCGTGAACTTCTTCAATTTCTATGAATTTTTCTTTTTCTATTTTTTTGCAATTGTAATTTTTGCCTAATTTTATTATTTATTTTCATTTTCTATTAGAATCATAAACGAAAAATCATTTTCTGAGCGATTTCCAACATATCTAAAAAATAAAAATTTGTTGATTTTTTCGTTTCTGTTTTAACAGAAAAATTCAAAACTGGTATTTTCGACTAGATTTATTAAATTTTCCTATTTTCTAGTACAATTATACTGGAAAAATAAGTTTTTAACAGAATTTGAAAGATTTTCAAAATTTTATAATCGTCGGTATTTTCGATTATTTTCTAAACGATAACTTAAAATCGTAAAATTCTTCAATTTCTATGAATTTTTCTTTTTCTATTTTTTTGCAATTGCAATTTTTGCCTAATTTTATTATTTATTTTCATTTTCTTTTAAAATCATAAACGAAAAATCATTTTCTGAGCGATTTCCAAAATTTCTAAAAATTATAAATTAGTTGATTTTTTCGTTTCTCTTTTAACAGAAAAATTCAAAACTGGTATTTTCGACTAGATTTATTAAATTTTCCTATTTTCCAGTACAATTATACTGAAAAAAATAAGTTTTTAACAGAATTTGAAAGATTTTTGAAATTTTATAATCGGCTTTTTTTTCGTTTATTTTCTAAAAGAAAACTTAAAATCGTGAAATTCTTCAATTTCTATGAAATTTTCTTTTTCTATTTTTTCGCAATTGCAATTTTTGCCTAATTGTATTATTTGTTTTGATTTTCTATTAGAATCATAAACGAAAATTCATTTTCTGAGCGATTTCCAAAATTTCTAAAAAATAAAATTTTGTTGACTTTTTCGTTTCTGTTTTAACAGAAAAATTCAAAAGTGGTATTTTCGACTAGATTTATTAAATTTTCCTATTTTCTAGTACAATTATACTGGAAAAATAAGTTTTTAACAGAATTTGAAAGATTTTCGAAATTTTATAATCGTCGGTATTTTTGATTATTTTCTAAACGAAAATTTAAAATCGTGAAATTCTTCAATTTCTATGAAATTTTCTTTTTCTATTTTTTTGCAATTGCAATTTTGCATAAATATATTATTTATTTTTATTTTCTATTAGAATCTTAAACGAAAAATCAGTTTCTGATAGATTTCCAAAATTTATAAAAAATAAAAATTTGTTAATTTTTTCGTTTCTGTTGTAACAGAAAAATTCAAAACTGGTATTTGGACTAGATTTATTAAATTTTCCTATTTTCTAGTACAATTATACTGGAAAAAGAAGTTTTTAACAGAATTTGAAAGATTTTCGAAATTTTAAAAACGTCGGTATTTTCGATTATTTTCTAAACGAAAATTTAAAATCGTGAAATTCTTCAATTTCTATGAAATTTTCTTTTTCTATTTTTTTGCAATTGCAATTTTTGCATAAATGTATTATTTATTTTAATTTCTATTAGAATCTTAAACGAAAAATCAGTTTCTGATAGACTTCCAAAATTTCTAAAAAATAAAAATTTGTTGACTTTTTCGTTTCTGTTTTAACAGAAAAATTCAAAACTGGTATTTTCGACTAGATTTATTAAATTTTCTTATTTCCTAGTACAATTATACTGGAAAAATAAGTTTTTAACAGAATTTGAAAGATTTTCGAAATTTTATAATCGTCGGTATTTTCGATTATTTTCTAAACGAAAATTTAAAATCGTGAAATTCTTCAATTTCTATGAAATTTTCTTTTTCTATTTTTTTGCAATTGCAATCTTTGCCTAATTGTATTATTTGCTTTCATTTTCTATTAGAATTATAAACGAAAATTCATTTTCTGAGCGATTTCCAAAATTTCTAAAAAATAAAAATTTGTTGATTTTTTCGTTTCTGTTTTAACAGAAAAATTCAAAACTGGTATTTTCGACTAGATTTATTAAATTTTCCTATTTTCTAGTACAATTATACTGGAAAAATAAGTTTTTAACAGAATTTGAAAGATTTTCAAAATTTTATAATCGTCGGTATTTTCGATTATTTTCTAAACGATAACTTAAAATCGTAAAATTCTTCAATTTCTATGAATTTTTCTTTTTCTATTTTTTTGCAATTGCAATTTTTGCCTAATTTTATTATTTATTTTCATTTTCTTTTAAAATCATAAACGAAAAATCATTTTCTGAGCGATTTCCAAAATTTCTAAAAATTATAAATTAGTTGATTTTTTCGTTTCTCTTTTAACAGAAAAATTCAAAACTGGTATTTTCGACTAGATTTATTAAATTTTCCTATTTTCCAGTACAATTATACTGAAAAAAATAAGTTTTTAACAGAATTTGAAAGATTTTTGAAATTTTATAATCGGCTTTTTTTTCGTTTATTTTCTAAAAGAAAACTTAAAATCGTGAAATTCTTCAATTTCTATGAAATTTTCTTTTTCTATTTTTTCGCAATTGCAATTTTTGCCTAATTGTATTATTTGTTTTGATTTTCTATTAGAATCATAAACGAAAATTCATTTTCTGAGCGATTTCCAAAATTTCTAAAAAATAAAATTTTGTTGACTTTTTCGTTTCTGTTTTAACAGAAAAAATTAAAAATTGGTATTTTCGACTAGATTTATTAAATTTTCCTATTTTCTAGTACAATTATACTGGAAAAATAAGTTTTTAACAGAATTTGAAAGATTTTCGAAATTTTATAATCGTCGGTATTTTTGATTATTTTCTAAACGAAAATTTAAAATCGTGAAATTCTTCAATTTCTATGAAATTTTCTTTTTCTATTTTTTTGCAATTGCAATTTTGCATAAATATATTATTTATTTTTATTTTCTATTAGAATCTTAAACGAAAAATCAGTTTCTGATAGATTTCCAAAATTTATAAAAAATAAAAATTTGTTAATTTTTTCGTTTCTGTTGTAACAGAAAAATTCAAAACTGGTATTTGGACTAGATTTATTAAATTTTCCTATTTTCTAGTACAATTATACTGGAAAAAGAAGTTTTTAACAGAATTTGAAAGATTTTCGAAATTTTAAAAACGTCGGTATTTTCGATTATTTTCTAAACGAAAATTTAAAATCGTGAAATTCTTCAATTTCTATGAAATTTTCTTTTTCTATTTTTTTGCAATTGCAATTTTTGCATAAATGTATTATTTATTTTAATTTCTATTAGAATCTTAAACGAAAAATCAGTTTCTGATAGACTTCCAAAATTTCTAAAAAATAAAAATTTGTTGACTTTTTCGTTTCTGTTTTAACAGAAAAATTCAAAACTGGTATTTTCGACTAGATTTATTAAATTTTCTTATTTCCTAGTACAATTATACTGGAAAAATAAGTTTTTAACAGAATTTGAAAGATTTTCGAAATTTTATAATCGTCGGTATTTTCGATTATTTTCTAAACGAAAATTTAAAATCGTGAAATTCTTCAATTTCTACGAAATTTTCTTTTTCTATTTTTTTGCAATTGCAATCTTTGCCTAATTGTATTATTTGCTTTCATTTTCTATTAGAATTATAAACGAAAATTCATTTTCTGAGCGATTTCCAAAATTTCTAAAAAATAAAAATTTGTTGATTTTTTCGTTTCTCTTTTAACAGAAAAATTCAAAACTGGTATTTTCGACTAGATTTATTAAATTTTCCTATTTTCCAGTACAATCATACTGAAAAAAATAAGTTTTTAACAGAATTTGAAAGATTTTTGAAATTTTATAATCGTCGTTTTTTTCGTTTATTTTCTAAAAGAAAACTTAAAATCGTGAAATTCTTCAATTTCTATGAAATTTTCTTTTTCTATTTTTTCGCAATTGCAATCTTTGCCTAATTGTATTATTTGCTTTCATTTTCTATTAGAATCATAAACGAAAATTCATTTTCTGAGCGATTTCCAAAATTTCTAAAAAATAAAAATTTGTTGATTTTTTCGTTTCTCTTTTAACAGAAAAATTCAAAACTGGTATTTTCGACTAGATTTATTAAATTTTCCTATTTTCCAGTACAATTATACTGAAAAAAATAAGTTTTTAACAGAATTTAAAAGATTCTTAAAATTTTATAATCGTCGTTTTTTTTGATTATTTTCTAAACGAAAATTTAAAATCGTGAAATTCTTCAATTTCTATGAATTTTTCTTTTTCTATTTTTTTGCAATTGTAATTTTTGCATAAATATATTATTTATTTTTATTTTCTATTAGAATCTTAAACGAAAAATCAGTTTCTGATAGATTTCCAAAATTTCTAAAAAATAAAATTTTGTTGACTTTTTCGTTTCTGTTTTAACAGAAAAATTCAAAACTGGTATTTTCGACTAGATTTATTAAATTTTTCTATTTTCTAGTACAATTATACTGGAAAAATAAGTTTTTAACCGAATTTGAAAGATTTTCGAAATTTTATAATCGTCGGTATTTTCGTTTATTTTCTAAACGAAAACTTAAAATCGTGAAATTCTTCAATTTCTATGAATTTTTCTTTTTCTATTTTTTTGCAATTGTAATTTTTGCCTAATTTTATTATTTATTTTCATTTTCTATTAGAATCATAAACGAAAAATCATTTTCTGAGCGATTTCCAACATATCTAAAAAATAAAAATTTGTTGATTTTTTCGTTTCTGTTTTAACAGAAAAATTCAAAACTGGTATTTTCGACTAGATTTATTAAATTTTCCTATTTTCTAGTACAATTTTACTGAAAAAATAAGTTTTTAACAGAATTTGAAAGATTTTCGAAATTTTATAATCGTCGGTTTTTTCGTTTATTTTCTAAACGAAAACTTAAAATCGTAAAATTCTTCAATTTCTATGAAATTTTCTTTTTCTATTTTTTTGCAATTGCAATTTTTGCATAAATATATTATTTATTTTTATTTTCTATTAGAATCTTAAACGAAAAATCAGTTTCTGATAGATTTCCAAAATTTCTAAAAAATAAAAATTTGTTGACTTTTTCGTTTCTGATTTAACAGAAAAATTCAAATCTGGTATTTTCGACTAGATTTAATAAATTTTCCTATTTCTTAGTACAATTATACTGGAAAAAGAAGTTTTTAACAGAATTTGAAAGATTTTCGAAATTTTATAATGGTCGGTTTTTTCGTTTATTTTCTAAACGAAAACTTAAAATCGTGAAATTCTTCAATTTCTATGAAATTTTCTTTTTCTATTTTTTGCACTTGCAATTTTTGCATAAATATATTATTTATTTTAATTTCTATTAGAATCTTAAACGAAAAATCAGTTTCTGATAGATTTCCAAAATTTCTAAAAAATAAAAATTTGTTGACTTTTTCGTTTCTGTTTTAACAGAAAAATTCAAAACTAGTATTTTCGACTAGATTTATTAAATTTTCCTATTTCCTAGTACAATTATACTGGAAAAATAAGTTTTTAACAGTATTTGAAAGATTTTTGAAATTTTATAATCGGCGTTTTTTTCGTTTATTTTCTAAAAGAAAACTTAAAATCGTGAAATTCTTCAATTTCTATGAAATTTTCTTTTTCTATTTTTTCGCAATTGCAATTTTTGTCTAATTGTATTATTTGTTTTGATTTTCTATTAGAATCATAAACGAAAAATCATTTTCTGAGCGATTTCCAACATATCTAAAAAATAAAAATTTGTTGATTTTTTCGTTTCTGTTTTAACAGAAAAATTCAAAACTGGTATTTTCGACTAGATTTATTAAATTTTCCTATTTTCTAGTACAATTATACTGGAAAAATAAGTTTTTAACAGAATTTGAAAGATTTTCGAAATTTTATAATCGTCGGTTTTTTCGTTTATTTTCTAAACGAAAACTGAAAATCGTGAAAATCTTCAATTTCTATGAATTTTTCTTTTTCTATTTTTTTGCAATTGCAATTTTTGCCTAATTTCATTATTTATTTTCATTTTCTATTAGAATCATAAACGAAAAATCATTTTCTAAGCGATTTCCAAAGTTTCTAAAAAATAAAAATTTGTTGATTTTTTCGTTTCTGTTTTAACAGAAAAATTCAAAACTGGTATTTTCGACTAGATTTATTAAATTTTCCTATTTTCTAGTACATTTATACTGGAAAAATAAGTTTTTAACATAATTTGAAAGATTTTCGAAATTTTATAATCGTCGGTTTTTTCGTTTATTTTCTAAACGAAAACTGAAAATCGATTTCTATGAACTTTTCATTTTCTATTTTTTTGCAATTGCAATTTTTGCCTAATTTCATTATTTATTTTCATTTTCTATTAGAATCATAAACGTAAAATCATTTTCGAAGCGATTTCCAAAATTTCTAAAAAATAAAAATTTGTTGATTTTTTCGTTTCTGTTTTAACAGAAAAATTCAAAACTGATATTTTCGACTAGATTTATTAAATTTTCCTATTTTCTAGTACAATTATACTGGAAAAAGAAGTTTTTAACAGAATTTGAAAGATTTTCGAAATTTTATAATCGTCGGTTTTTTCGATTATTTTCTAAACGAAAACTGAAAATCGTGAAAATCTTCAATTTCTATGAATTTTTCTTTTTCTATTTTTTTGCAATTGCAATTTTTGCCTAATTTTATTATTTATTTTCATTTTCTATTAGAATCATAAACGAAAAATCATTTTCTAAGCGATTTCCAAAATTTCTAAAAAATAAAAATTTGTTGATTTTTTCGTTTCTGTTTTAACAGAAAAATTCAAAACTGGTATTTTCGACTAGATTTAATAAATTTTCCTATTTTTTAGTACAATTATACTGGAAAAAGAAGTTTTTAACAGAATTTGAAAGATTTTCGAAATTTTATAATGGTCGGTTTTTTCGTTTATTTTCTAAACGAAAACTGAAAATCGTGAAAATCTTCAATTTCTATGAACTTTTCATTTTCTATTTTTTTGCAATTGCAATTTTTGCCTAATTTTATTATTTATTTTCATTTTCTATTAGAATCATAAACGAAAAATCATTTTCTAAGCGATTTCCAAAGTTTCTAAAAAATAAAAATTTGTTGATTTTTTCGTTTCTGTTTTAACAGAAAAATTCAAAACTGGTATTTTCGACTAGATTTATTAAATTTTCCTATTTTCTAGTACATTTATACTGGAAAAATAAGTTTTTAACACAATTTGAAAGATTTTCGAAATTTTATAATCGTCGGTTTTTTCGTTTATTTTCTAAACGAAAACTGAAAATCGATTTCTATGAACTTTTCATTTTCTATTTTTTTGCAATTGCAATTTTTGCCTAATTTCATTATTTATTTTCATTTTCTATTAGAATCATAAACGTAAAATCATTTTCGAAGCGATTTCCAAAATTTCTAAAAAATAAAAATTTGTTGATTTTTTCGTTTCTGTTTTAACAGAAAAATTCAAAACTGATATTTTCGACTAGATTTATTAAATTTTCCTATTTTCTAGTACAATTATACTGGAAAAAGAAGTTTTTAACAGAATTTGAAAGATTTTCGAAATTTTATAATCGTCGGTTTTTTCGATTATTTTCTAAACGAAAACTGAAAATCGTGAAAATCTTCAATTTCTATGAATTTTTCTTTTTCTTTTTTTTTTTTGCAATTGCAATTTTTGCCTAATTTTATTATTTATTTTTATTTTCTATTAGAATCATAAACGAAAAATCATTTTCTAAGCGATTTCCAAAATTTCTAAAAAATAAAAATTTGTTGATTTTTTCGTTTCTGTTTTAACAGAAAAATTCAAAACTGGTATTTTCGACTAGATTTATTAAATTTTCCTATTTTCTAGTACAATTATACTGAAAAAAATAAGTTTTTAACAGAATTTAAAAGATTTTCGAAATTTTATAATCGTCGGTATTTTCGATTATTTTCTAAACGAAAATTTAAAATCGTGAAATTCTTCAATTTCTATGAAATTTTCTTTTTCTATTTTTTTGCAATTGCAATTTTTGCATAAATATATTATTTATTTTTATTTTCTATTAGAATCTTAAACGAAAAATCAGTTTCTGATAGATTTCCAAAATTTCTAAAAAATAAAAATTTGTTGACTTTTTCGTTTCTGTTTTAACAGAAAAATTCAAATAAATTATTTTCGACTAGATTTAATAAATTTTCCTATTTTTTAGTACAATTATACTGGAAAAATAAGTTTTTAACAGAATTTGAAAGATTTTCGAAATTTTATAATCGTCGGTATTTTCGATTATTTTCTAAACGAAAATATCGTGAAAATCTTCAATTTCTATGAAATTTTTCTTTTTCTATTTTTTTGCAATTGAAATTTTGCATAAATATATTTTTTATTTTTATTTTAGAATTTTTTTTTAGAATCTTAAACGAAAAATCAGTTTCTGATAGATTTCCAAAATTTCTAAAAAATAAAAATTTGTTAATTTTTTCGTTTCTGTTGTAACAGAAAAATTCAAAACTGGTATTTTCGACTAGATTTATTAAATTTTCCTATTTTCCAGTACAATTATACTGAAAAAAATAAGTTTTTAACAGAATTTGAAAGATTTTTGAAATTTTATAATCGGCGTTTTTTTCGTTTATTTTCTAAAAGAAAACTTAAAATCGTGAAATTCTTCAATTTCTATGAAATTTTCTTTTTCTATTTTTTCGCAATTGCAATTTTTGCCTAATTGTATTATTTGTTTTTATTTTCTATTAGAATCATAAACGAAAATTCATTTTCTGAGCGATTTCCAAAATTTCTAAAAAATAAAAATTTGTTGACTTTTTCGTTTCTGTTTTAACAGAAAAATTCAAAACTAGTATTTTCGACTAGATTTATTAAATTTTTCTATTTTCTAGTACAATTATACTGGAAAAATAAGTTTTTAACAGAATTTGAAAGATTTTCGAAATTTTATAATCGTCGGTTTTTTCGTTTATTTTCTAAACGAAAACTTAAAATCGTGAAATTTTTCAATTTCTATGAAATTTTCTTTTTCTATTTTTTTGCCATTTCAATTTTTGCATAAATATATTATTTATTTTTATTTTCTATTAGAATCTTAAACGAAAAATCAGTTTCTGATAGATTTCCAAAATTTCTAAAAAATAAAAATTTGTTGACTTTTTCGTTTCTGTTTTAACAGAAAAATTCAAAACTGGTATTTTCGACTAGATTTATTAAATTTTCTTATTTCCTAGTACAATTATACTGGAAAAAAAAGTTTTTAACAGAATTTGAAAGATTTTAGAAATTTTATAATCGTCGGTATTTTCGATTATTTTCTAAACGAAATTTTAAAATCGTGTGAAAATTTTCAATTTCTATGAACTTTTCATTTTCTATTTTTTTGCAATTGCAATCTTTGCCTAATTGTATTATTTGCTTTAATTTTCTATTAGAATCATAAACGAAAATTCATTTTCTGAGCGATTTCCAAAATTTCTAAAAAATAAAAATTTGTTGATTTTTTCGTTCCTCTTTTAACAGAAAAATTCAAAACTGGTATTTTCGACTAGATTTATTAAATTTTCCTATTTTCCAGTACAATCATACTGAAAAAAATAAGTTTTTAACAGAATTTGAAAGATTTTTGAAATTTTATAATCGGCGTTTTTTTCGTTTATTTTCTAAAAGAAAACTTAAAATCGTGAAATTCTTCAATTTCTATAAAATTTTCTTTTTCTATTTTTTCGCAATTGCAATTTTTGCCTAATTGTATTATTTGTTTTCATTTTCTATTAGAATCTTAAACGAAAAATCAGTTTCTGATAGATTTCCAAAATTTCTAAAAAATAAAAATTTATTAATTTTTTCGTTTCTGTTGTAACAGAAAAATTCAAAACTGGTATTTTCGACTAGATTTATTAAATTTTCCTATTTTCCAGTACAATTATACTGAAAAAAATAAGTTTTTAACAGAATTTAAAAGATTTTCGAAATTTTATAATCGTCGGTATTTTCGATTATTTTCTAAACGAAATTTTAAAATCGTGAAATTCTTCAATTTCAATGAAATTTTCTTTTTCTATTTTTTTGCAATTGCAATCTTTGCCTAATTGTATTATTTGCTTTCATTTTCTATTAGAATCATAAACGAAAATTCATTTTCTGAGCGATTTCCAAAATTTCTAAAAAATAAAAATTTGTTGATTTTTTCGTTTCTCTTTTAACAGAAAAATTCAAAACTGGTATTTTCGACTAGATTTATTAAATTTTCCTATTTTCCAGTACAATTATACTGAAAAAATAAGTTTTTAACAGAATTTGAAAGATTTTTGAAATTTTATAATCGGCGTTTTTTTCGTTTATTTTCTAAAAGAAAACTTAAAATCGTGAAAATTCTTCAATGTCTATGAAATTTTGTTTTTCTATTTTTTCGCAATTGCAATTTTTGCCTAATTGTATTATTTGTTTTCATTTTCTATTAGAATCTTAAACGAAAAATCAGTTTCTGATAGATTTCCAAAATTTCTAAAAAATAAAAATTTATTAATTTTTTCGTTTCTGTTGTAACAGAAAAATTCAAAACTGGTATTTTCGACTAGATTTATTAAATTTTCCTATTTTCCAGTACAATTATACTGAAAAAAATAAGTTTTTAACAGAATTTAAAAGATTTTCGAAATTTTATAATCGTCGGTATTTTCGATTATTTTCTAAACGAAAATTTAAAATCGTGAAATTCTTCAATTTCTATGAAATTTTCTTTTTCTATTTTTTTGCAATTGCAATTTTTGCCTAATTGTATTATTTGCTATCATTTTCTATTAGAATCATAAACGAAAATTCATTTTCTGAGTGATTTCCAAAATTTCTAAAAAATAAAAATTTGTTGACTTTTTCGTTTCTGTTTTAACAGAAAAATTCAAAACTGGTATTTTCGACTAGATTTAATAAATTTTCCTATTTTCTAGTACAATTATACTGGAAAAATAAGTTTTTAACAGAATTTGAAAGATTTTCGAAATTTTATAATCGTCGGTTTTTTCGTTTATTTTCTAAAAGAAAACTTAAAATCGTGAAATTCTTCAATTTCTATGAATTTTTCTTTTTCTATTTTTTTGCAATTGTAATTTTTGCCTAATTTTATTATTTATTTTCATTTTCTATTAGAATCATAAACGAAAAATCATTTTCTGAGCGATTTCCAACATATCTAAAAAATAAAAATTTGTTGATTTTTTCGTTTCTCTTTTAACAGAAATATTCAAAACTGGTATTTTCGACTAGATTTATAAAAAATTTACTATTTTCCAGTACAATTATACTGAAAAAAATAAGTTTTTAACAGAATTTGAAAGATTTTTGAAATTTTATAATCGGCGTTTTTTTCGTTTATTTTCTAAAAGAAAACTTAAAATCGTGAAATTCTTCAATTTCTATGAAATTTTCTTTTTCTATTTTTTTGCAATTGCAATTTTTGCATAAATATATTATTTATTTTTATTTTCTATTAGAATCTTAAACGAAAAATCAGTTTCTGATAGATTTCCAAAATTTCTAAAAAATAAAAATTTGTTGACTTTTTCGTTTCTGTTTTAACAGAAAAATTCAAATCTGGTATTTTCGACTGGATTTAATAAATTTTCCTATTTTTTAGTACAATTATACTGGAAAAAGAAGTTTTTAACAGAATTTAAAAGATTCTTGAAATTTTATAATCGTCGGTTTTTTCGTTTATTTTCTAAACGAAAACTTAAAATCGTGAAATTCTTCAATTTCTATGAAATTTTCTTTTTCTATTTTTTTGCAATTGCAATTTTTGCATAAATATATTATTTATTTTTATTTTCTATTAGAATCTTAAACGAAAAATCAGTTTCTGATAGATTTCCAAAATTTCTAAAAAATAAAAATTTGTTGACTTTTTCGTTTCTGTTTTAACAGAAAAATTCAAAACTGGTATTTTCGACTAGATTTATTAAATTTTCTTATTTCCTAGTACAATTATACTGGAAAAATAAGTTTTTAACAGAATTTGAAAGATTTTCGAAATTTTATAATCGTCGGTATTTTTGATTATTTTCTAAACGAAATTTTAAAATCGTGAAATTCTTCAATTTCTATGAAATTTTCTTTTTCTATTTTTTTGCAATTGCAATCTTTGCCTAATTGTATTATTTGCTTTCATTTTCTATTAGAATCATAAACGAAAATTCATTTTCTGAGCGATTTCCAAAATTTCTAAAAAATAAAAATTTGTTGATTTTTTCGTTTCTCTTTTAACAGAAAAATTCAAAACTGGTATTTTCGACTAGATTTATTAAATTTTCCTATTTTCCAGTACAATCATACTGAAAAAAATAAGTTTTTAACAGAATTTGAAAGATTTTTGAAATTTTATAATCGGCGTTTTTTTCGTTTATTTTCTAAAAGAAAACTTAAAATCGTGAAATTCTTCAATTTCTATGAAATTTTCTTTTTCTATTTTTTCGCAATTGCAATTTTTGCCTAATTGTATTATTTGTTTTCATTTTCTATTAGAATCTTAAACGAAAAATCAGTTTCTGATAGATTTCCAAAATTTCTAAAAAATAAAAATTTATTAATTTTTTCGTTTCTGTTGTAACAGAAAAATTCAAAACTGGTATTTTCGACTAGATGTATTAAATTTTCCTATTTTCCAGTACAATTATACTGAAAAAAATAAGTTTTTAACAGAATTTAAAAGATTTTCGAAATTTTATAATCGTCGGTATTTTCGATTATTTTCTAAACGAAAATTTAAAATCGTGAAATTCTTCAATTTCTATGAAATTTTCTTTTTCTATTTTTTTGCAATTGCAATTTTTGCCTAATTGTATTATTTGCTATCATTTTCTATTAGAATCATAAACGAAAATTCATGTTCTGAGTGATTTCCAAAATTTCTAAAAAATAAAAATTTGGTGACTTTTTTCGTTTCTGTTTTAACAGAAAAATTCAAAACTGGTATTTTCGACTAGATTTAATAAATTTTCCTATTATCTAGTACAATTATACTGGAAAAATAAGTTTTTAACAGAATTTGAAAGATTTTCGAAATTTTATAATCGTCGGTTTTTTCGTTTATTTTCTAAAAGAAAACTTAAAATCGTGAAATTCTTCAATTTCTATGAATTTTTCTTTTTCTATTTTTTTGCAATTGTAATTTTTGCCTAATTTTATTATTTATTTTCATTTTCTATTAGAATCATAAACGAAAAATCATTTTCTGAGCGATTTCCAACATATCAAAAAAATAAAAATTTGTTGATTTTTTCGTTTCTCTTTTAACAGAAATATTCAAAACTGGTATTTTCGACTAGATTTATTAAATTTTCCTATTTTCCAGTACAATTATACTGAAAAAAATAAGTTTTTAACAGAATTTGAAAGATTTTCGAAATTTTATAATCGTCGGTATTTTTGATTATTTTCTAAACGAAATTTTAAAATCGTGAAATGAAATTCTTCAATTTCTATGAAATTTTCTTTTTCTATTTTTTTGCAATTGCCATCTTTGCCTAATTGTATTATTTGCTTTCATTTTCTATTAGAATCATAAACGAAAATTCATTTTCTGAGCGATTTCCAAAATTTCTAAAAAATAAAAATTTGTTGATTTTTTCGTTTCTCTTTTAACAGAAAAATTCAAAACTGGTATTTTCGACTAGATTTATTAAATTTTCCTATTTTCCAGTACAATCATACTGAAAAAAATAAGTTTTTAACAGAATTTGAAAGATTTTTGAAATTTTATAATCGGCGTTTTTTTCGTTTATTTTCTAAAAGAAAACTTAAAATCGTGAAATTCTTCAATTTCTATGAAATTTTCTTTTTCTATTTTTTCGCAATTGCAATTTTTGCCTAATTGTATTATTTGTTTTCATTTTCTATTAGAATCTTAAACGAAAAATCAGTTTCTGATAGATTTCCAAAATTTCTAAAAAATAAAAATTTATTAATTTTTTTCGTTTCTGTTGTAACAGAAAAATTCAAAACTGGTATTTTCGACTAGATGTATTAAATTTTCCTATTTTCCAGTACAATTATACTGAAAAAAATAAGTTTTTAACAGAATTTAAAAGATTTTCGAAATTTTATAATCGTCGGTATGTTCGATTATTTTCTAAACGAAAATTTAAAATCGTGAAAATTCTTCAATTTCTATGAAATTTTCTTTTTCTATTTTTTTGCAATTGCAATTTTTGCCTAATTGTATTATTTGCTATCATTTTCTATTAGAATCATAAACGAAAATTCATTTTCTGAGTGATTTCCAAAATTTCTAAAAAATAAAAATTTGTTGACTTTTTCGTTTCTGTTTTAACAGAAAAATTCAAAACTGGTATTTTCGACTAGATTTAATAAATTTTCCTATTTTCTAGTACAATTATACTGGAAAAATAAGTTTTTAACAGAATTTGAAAGATTTTCGAAATTTTATAATCGTCGGTTTTTTCGTTTATTTTCTAAAAGAAAACTTAAAATCGTGAAATTCTTCAATTTCTATGAATTTTTCTTTTTCTATTTTTTTGCAATTGTTATTTTTGCCTAATTTTATTATTTATTTTCATTTTCTATTAGAATCATAAACGAAAAATCATTTTCTGAGCGATTTCCAACATATCAAAAAAATAAAAATTTGTTGATTTTTTCGTTTCTCTTTTAACAGAAATATTCAAAACTGGTATTTTCGACTAGATTTATTAAATTTTCCTATTTTCCAGTACAATTATACTGAAAAAATAAGTTTTTAACAGAATTTGAAAGATTTTTGAAATTTTATAATCGGCGTTTTTTTCGTTTATTTTCTAAAAGAAAACTTAAAATCGTGAAATTCTTCAATTTCTATGAAATTTTCTTTTTCTATTTTTTTGCAATTGCAATTTTTGCATAAATATATTATTTATTTTTATTTTCTTTTCGAATCTTAAACGAAAAATCAGTTTCTGATAGATTTCCAAAATTTCTAAAAAATAAAAATTTGTTGACTTTTTCGTTTCTGTTTTAACAGAAAAATTCAAATCTGGTATTTTCGACTAGATTTAATAAATTTTCCTATTTTTTAGTACAATTATACTGGAAAAAGAAGTTTTTAACAGAATTTGAAAGATTTTCGAAATTTTATAATGGTCGGTTTTTTCGTTTATTTTCTAAACGAAAACTTAAAATCGTGAAATTCTTCAATTTCTATGAAATTTTCTTTTTCTATTTTTTTGCAATTGCAATTTTTGCATAAATATATTATTTATTTTTATTTTCTATTAGAATCTTAAACGAAAAATCAGCTTCTAATAGATTTCCAAAATTTCTAAAAAATAAAAATTTGTTAATTTTTTCGTTTCTGTTGTAACAGAAAAATTCAAAACTGGTATTTTCGACTAGATTTATTAAATTTTCCTATTTTCTAGTGCAATTATACTAAAAAAAATAAGTTTTTAACAGAATTTAAAAGATTCTTGAAATTTTATAATCGTCGGTTTTTTCGTTTATTTTCTAAACGAAAACTTAAAATCGTGAAATTCTTCAATTTCTATGAAATTTTCTTTTTCTATTTTTTTGCAATTGCAATTTTTGCATAAATATATTATTTATTTTTATTTTCTATTAGAATCTTAAACGAAAAATCAGTTTCTGATAGATTTCCAAAATTTCTAAAAAATAAAAATTTGTTGACTTTTTCGTTTCTGTTTTAACAGAAAAATTCAAAACTGGTATTTTCGACTAGATTTAAAAAATTTTCCTATTTTCTAGTACAATTATACTGGAAAAAGAAGTTTTTAACAGAATTTGAAAGATTTTCGAAATTTTATAATGGTCGGTTTTTTCGTTTATTTTCTAAACGAAAACTTAAAATCGTGAAATTCTTCAATTTCTATGAAATTTTCTTTTTCTATTTTTTTGCAATTGCAAATTTGGATAAATATATTATTTATTTTTATTTTCTATTAGAATCTTAAACGAAAAATCAGTTTCTGATAGATTTCCAAAATTTCTAAAAAATAAAAATTTGTTGACTTTTTCGTTTCTGTTTTAACAAAAAAATTCAAATCTGGTATTTTCGACTAGATTTAATAAATTTTCCTATTTTCTAGTACAATTATACTGGAAAAATAAGTTTTTAACAGAATTTGAAAGATTTTTGAAATTTTATAATCGTCGTTTTTTTCGTTTATTTTCTAAACGAAAACTTAAAATCGTGAACTTCTTCAATTTCTATGAATTTTTCTTTTTCTATTTTTTTGCAATTGTAATTTTTGCCTAATTTTATTATTTATTTTCATTTTCTATTAGAATCATAAACGAAAAATCATTTTCTGAGCGATTTCCAACATATCAAAAAAATAAAAATTTGTTGATTTTTTCGTTTCTCTTTTAACAGAAATATTCAAAACTGGTATTTTCGACTAGATTTATTAAATTTTCCTATTTTCCAGTACAATTATACTGAAAAAAATAAGTTTTTAACAGAATTTGAAAGATTTTCGAAATTTTTATAATCGTCGGTATTTTTGATTATTTTCTAAACGAAATTTTAAAATCGTGAAATTCTTCAATTTCTATGAAATTTTTCTTTTTCTATTTTTTTGCAATTGCAATCTTTGCCTAATTGTATTATTTGCTTTCATTTTTCTATTAGAATCATAAACGAAAATTCATTTTCTGAGCGATTTCCAAAATATCTAAAAAATAAAAATTTGTTGATTTTTTCGTTTCTCTTTTAACAGAAATATTCAAAACTGGTATTTTCGACTAGATTTATTAAATTTTCCTATTTTCCAGTACAATCATACTGAAAAAAATAAGTTTTTTAACAGAAATTTGAAAGATTTTTGAAATTTTATAATCGGCGTTTTTTTTCGTTTATTTTCTAAAAGAAAACTTAAAATCGTGAAAATTCTTCAATTTCTATGAAATTTTCTTTTTCTATTTTTTCGCAATTGCAATTTTTGCCTAATTGTATTATTTGTTTTCATTTTCTATTAGAATCTTAAACGAAAATCAGTTTCTGATAGATTTCCAAAATTTCTAAAAAATAAAAATTTATTATTTTTTCGTTTCTGTTGTAACAGAAAAATTCAAAACTGGTATTTTCGACTAGATGTATTAAATTTTCCTATTTTCCAGTACAATTATACTGAAAAAAATAAGTTTTTAACAGAATTTAAAAGATTTTCGAAATTTTATAATCGTCGGTATGTTCGATTATTTTCTAAACGAAAATTTAAAATCGTGAAATTCTTCAATTTCTATGAAATTTTCTTTTTCTATTTTTTTGCAATTGCAATTTTTGCCTAATTGTATTATTTGCTATCATTTTCTATTAGAATCATAAACGAAAATTCATTTTCTGAGTGATTTCCAAAATTTCTAAAAAATAAAAATTTGTTGACTTTTTCGTTTCTGTTTTAACAGAAAAATTCAAAACTGGTATTTTCGACTAGATTTAATAAATTTTCCTATTTTCTAGTACAATTATACTGGAAAAATAAGTTTTTAACAGAATTTGAAAGATTTTCGAAATTTTATAATCGTCGGTTTTTTCGTTTATTTTCTAAAAGAAAACTTAAAATCGTGAAATTCTTCAATTTCTATGAATTTTTCTTTTTCTATTTTTTTGCAATTGTTATTTTTGCCTAATTTTATTATTTATTTTCATTTTCTATTAGAATCATAAACGAAAAATCATTTTCTGAGCGATTTCCAACATATCAAAAAAATAAAAATTTGTTGATTTTTTCGTTTCTCTTTTAACAGAAATATTCAAAACTGGTATTTTCGACTAGATTTATTAAATTTTCCTATTTTCCAGTACAATTATACTGAAAAAATAAGTTTTTAACAGAATTTGAAAGATTTTTGAAATTTTATAATCGGCGTTTTTTTCGTTTTATTTTCTAAAAGAAAACTTAAAATCGTGAAATTCTTCAATTTCTATGAAATTTTCTTTTTCTATTTTTTTGCAATTGCAATTTTTGCATAAATATATTATTTATTTTTATTTTCTTTTCGAATCTTAAACGAAAAATCAGTTTCTGATAGATTTCCAAAAATTTCTAAAAAAATAAAAATTTGTTGACTTTTTCGTTTCTGTTTTAACAGAAAAATTCAAATCTGGTATTTTCGACTAGATTTAATAAATTTTCCTATTTTTTAGTACAATTATACTGGAAAAAGAAGTTTTTAACAGAATTTGAAAGATTTTCGAAATTTTATAATGGTCGGTTTTTTCTTTTATTTTCTAAACGAAAACTTAAAATCGTGTCATTCTTCAATTTCTATGACATTTTCTTTTTCTATTTTTTTGCAATTGCAATTTTTGCATAAATATATTATTTATTTTTATTTTCTATTAGAATCTTAAACGAAAAATCAGCTTCTAATAGATTTCCAAAATTTCTAAAAAATAAAAATTTGTTAATTTTTTCGTTTCTGTTGTAACAGAAAAATTCAAAACTGGTATTTTCGACTAGATTTATTAAATTTTCCTATTTTCTAGTGCAATTATACTAAAAAAAATAAGTTTTTAAACAGAATTTAAAAGATTCTTGAAATTTTATAATCGTCGGTTTTTTCGTTTATTTTCTAAACGAAAACTTAAAATCGTGAACTTCTTCAATTTCTATGAATTTTTCTTTTTCTATTTTTTTGCAATTGTAATTTTTGCCTAATTTTATTATTTATTTTCATTTTCTATTAGAATCATAAACGAAAAATCATTTTCTGAGCGATTTCCAACATATCAAAAAAATAAAAATTTGTTGATTTTTTTCGTTTCTCTTTTAACAGAAATATTCAAAACTGGTATTTTCGACTAGATTTATTAAATTTTCCTATTTTCCAGTACAATTATACTGAAAAAATAAGTTTTTAACAGAATTTGAAAGATTTTAGAAATTTTATAATCGTCGGTATTTTTGATTATTTTCTAAACGAAATTTTAAAATCGTGAAATTCTTCAATTTCTATGAAATTTTCTTTTTCTATTTTTTTGCAATTGCAATCTTTGCCTAATTGTATTATTTGCTTTCATTTTCTATTAGAATCATAAACGAAAATTCATTTTCTGAGCGATTTCCAAAATTTCTAAAAAAATAAAAATTTGTTGATTTTTTCGTTTCTCTTTTAACAGAAAAATTCAAAACTGGTATTTTCGACTAGATTTATTAAATTTTCCTATTTTCCAGTACAATCATACTGAAAAAAATAAGTTTTTAACAGAATTTGAAAGATTTTTGAAATTTTATAATCGGCGTTTTTTTCGTTTATTTTCTAAAAGAAAACTTAAAATCGTTGAAATTCTTCAATTTCTATGAAATTTTCTTTTTCTATTTTTTCGCAATTGCAATTTTTGCCTAATTGTATTATTTGTTTTCATTTTCTATTAGAATCTTAAACGAAAAATCAGTTTCTGATAGATTTCCAAAATTTCTAAAAAAATAAAAATTTATTAATTTTTTCGTTTCTGTTGTAACAGAAAAATTCAAAACTGGTATTTTCGACTAGATGTATTAAATTTTCCTATTTTCCAGTACAATTATACTGAAAAAAATAAGTTTTTAACAGAATTTAAAAGATTTTCGAAATTTTATAATCGTCGGTATGTTCGATTATTTTCTAAACGAAAATTTAAAAATCGTGAAATTCTTCAATTTCTATGAAATTTTCTTTTTCTATTTTTTTGCAATTGCAATTTTTGCCTAATTGTATTATTTGCTATCATTTTCTATTAGAATCATAAACGAAAATTCATTTTCTGAGTGATTTCCAAAATTTCTAAAAAATAAAAATTTGTTGACTTTTTCGTTTCTGTTTTAACAGAAAAATTCAAAACTGGTATTTTCGACTAGATTTAATAAATTTTCCTATTTTCTAGTACAATTATACTGGAAAAATAAGTTTTTAACAGAATTTGAAAGATTTTCGAAATTTTATAATCGTCGGGTTTGGTTTTTTTTCGTTTATTTTCTAAAAGAAAACTTAAAATCGTGAAATTCTTCAATTTCTATGAATTTTTTCTTTTTCTATTTTTTTGCAATTGTTATTTTTGCCTAATTTTATTATTTATTTTCATTTTCTATTAGAATCATAAACGAAAAATCATTTTCTGAGCGATTTCCAACATATCAAAAAAATAAAAATTTGTTGATTTTTTCGTTTCTCTTTTAACAGAAATATTCAAAACTGGTATTTTCGACTAGATTTATTAAATTTTCCTATTTTCCAGTACAATTATACTGAAAAAATAAGTTTTTAACAGAATTTGAAAGATATTTGAAATTTTATAATCGGCGTTTTTTTTCGTTTATTTTCTAAAAGAAAACTTAAAAATCGTTGAAATTCTTCAATTTCTATGAAATTTTCTTTTTCTATTTTTTTGCAATTGCAATTTTTGCATAAATATATTATTTATTTTTATTTTCTTTTCGAATCTTAAACGAAAAATCAGTTTCTGATAGATTTCCAAAATTTCTAAAAAATAAAAATTTGTTGATTTTTTCGTTTCTGTTTTAACAGAAAATTCAAATCTGGTATTTTCGACTAGATTTAATAAATTTTCCTATTTTTTAGTACAATTATACTGGAAAAAGAAGTTTTTAACAGAATTTGAAAGATTTTCGAAATTTTATAATGGTCGGTTTTTTCGTTTATTTTCTAAACGAAAACTTAAAATCGTGAAATTCTTCAATTTCTATGAAATTTTCTTTTTCTATTTTTTTGCAATTGCAATTTTTGCATAAATATATTATTTATTTTTATTTTCTATTAGAATCTTAAACGAAAAATCAGCTTCTAATAGATTTCCAAAATTTCTAAAAAATAAAAATTTGTTAATTTTTTCGTTTCTGTTGTAACAGAAAAATTCAAAACTGGTATTTTCGACTAGATTTATTAAATTTTCCTATTTTCTAGTGCAATTATACTAAAAAAAATAAGTTTTTAACAGAATTTAAAAGATTCTTGAAATTTTATAATCGTCGGTTTTTTCGTTTATTTTCTAAACGAAAACTTAAAATCGTGAAATTCTTCAATTTCTATGAAATTTTCTTTTTCTATTTTTTTGCAATTGCAATTTTTGCATAAATATATTATTTATTTTTATTTTCTATTAGAATCTTAAACGAAAAATCAGTTTCTGATAGATTTCCAAAATTTCTAAAAAATAAAAATTTGTTGACTTTTTCGTTTCTGTTTTAACAGAAAAATTCAAAACTGGTATTTTCGACTAGATTTAAAAAATTTTACTATTTTCTAGTACAATTATACTGGAAAAAGAAGTTTTTAACAGAATTTGAAAGATTTTCGAAATTTTATAATGGTCGGTTTTTTCGTTTATTTTCTAAACGAAAACTTAAAATCGTGAAATTCTTCAATTTCTATGAAATTTTCTTTTTCTATTTTTTTGCAATTGCAAATTTGGATAAATATATTATTTATTTTTATTTTCTATTAGAATCTTAAACGAAAAATCAGTTTTCTGATAGATTTCCAAAATTTCTAAAAAATAAAAATTTGTTGACTTTTTCGTTTCTGTTTTAACAAAAAAATTCAAATCTGGTATTTTCGACTAGATTTAATAAATTTTCCTATTTTCTAGTACAATTATACTGGAAAAATAAGTTTTTAACAGAATTTGAAAGATTTTTGAAAATTTTATAATCGTCGTTTTTTTCGTTTATTTTCTAAACGAAAACTTAAAATCGTGAACTTCTTCAATTTCTATGAATTTTTCTTTTTCTATTTTTTTGCAATTGTAATTTTTGCCTAATTTTATTATTTATTTTCATTTTTCTATTAGAATCATAAACGAAAAATCATTTTCTGAGCGATTTCCAACATATCTAAAAAATAAAAATTTGTTGATTTTTTCGTTTCTGTTTTAACAGAAAAATTCAAAAACTGGTATTTTCGACTAGATTTATTAAATTTTCCTATTTTCTAGTACAATTATACTGGAAAAATAAGTTTTTAACAGAATTTGAAAGATTTTCAAAATTTTATAATCGTCGGTATTTTCGATTATTTTCTAAACGATAACTTAAAATCGTAAAATTCTTCAATTTCTATGAATTTTTCTTTTTCTATTTTTTTGCAATTGCAATTTTTGCCTAATTTTATTATTTATTTTCATTTTCTTTTAAAATCATAAACGAAAAATCATTTTCTGAGCGATTTCCAAAATTTCTAAAAAAAAAAATTTGTTGATTTTTTTCGTTTCTCTTTTAACAGAAAAATTCAAAACTGGTATTTTCGACTAGATTTATTAAATTTTCCTATTTTCCAGTACAATTATACTGAAAAAAATAAGTTTTAACAGAATTTGAAAGATTTTTGAAATTTTATAATCGGCTTTTTTTTCGTTTATTTTCTAAAAGAAAACTTAAAATCGTGAAATTCTTCAATTTCTATGAAATTTTCTTTTTTCTATTTTTTCGCAATTGCAATTTTTGCCTAATTTGTATTATTTGTTTTGATTTTCTATTAGAATCATAAACGAAAATTCATTTTCTGAGCGATTTCCAAAATTTCTAAAAAATAAAATTTTGTTGACTTTTTCGTTTCTGTTTTAACAGAAAAATTCAAAAGTGGTATTTTCGACTAGATTTATTAAATTTTCCTATTTTCTAGTACAATTATACTGGAAAAATAAGTTTTTAACAGAATTTGAAAGATTTTCGAAATTTTATAATCGTCGGTATTTTTGATTATTTTCTAAACGAAAATTTAAAATCGTGAAATTCTTCAATTTCTATGAAATTTTCTTTTTCTATTTTTTTGCAATTGCAATTTTGCATAAATATATTATTTATTTTTATTTTCTATTAGAATCTTAAACGAAAAATCAGTTTCTGATAGATTTCCAAAATTTATAAAAAATAAAAATTTGTTAATTTTTTCGTTTCTGTTGTAACAGAAAAATTCAAAACTGGTATTTGGACTAGATTTATTAAATTTTCCTATTTTCTAGTACAATTATACTGGAAAAAGAAGTTTTTAACAGAATTTGAAAGATTTTCGAAATTTTAAAAACGTCGGTATTTTCGATTATTTTCTAAACGAAAATTTAAAATCGTGAAAATTCTACAATTTCTATGAAATTTTCTTTTTCTATTTTTTTGCAATTGCAATTTTTGCATAAATGTATTATTTATTTTAATTTCTATTAGAATCTTAAACGAAAAATCAGTTTCTGATAGATTTCCAAAATTTCTAAAAAATAAAAATTTGTTGACTTTTTTCGTTTCTGTTTTAACAGAAAAATTCAAAACTGGTATTTTTTCGACTAGATTTATTAAATTTTTCTTATTTCCTAGTACAATTATACTGGATAAAATAAGTTTTTAACAGAATTTGAAAGATTTTCGAAATTTTATAATCGTCGGTATTTTCGATTATTTTCTAAACGAAAATTTAAAATCGTGAAATTCTTCAATTTCTATGAAATTTTTCTTTTTCTATTTTTTTGCAATTGCAATCTTTGCCTAATTGTATTATTTGCTTTCATTTTCTATTAGAATAAAAAATTTATAAACGAAAATTCATTTTCTGAGCGATTTCCAAAATTTCTAAAAAATAAAAATTTGTTGATTTTTTCGTTTCTGTTTTAACAGAAAAATTCAAAACTGGTATTTTCGACTAGATTTATTAAATTTTCCTATTTTCTAGTACAATTATACTGGAAAAAAAAAATAAGTTTTTAACAGAATTTGAAAGATTTTCAAAATTTTATAATCGTCGGGTATTTTCGATTATTTTCTAAACGATAACTTAAAATCGTATAAAATTCTTCAATTTCTATGAATTTTTCTTTTTCTATCTTTTTGCAATTGCAATTTTTGCCTAATTTTATTATTTATTTTCATTTTCTTTTAAAATCATAAACGAAAAAATCATTTTCTGAGCGATTTCCAAAAATTTCTAAAAATTATAAATTAGTTGATTTTTTCGTTTCTCTTTTAACAGAAAAATTCAAAACTGGTATTTTCGACTAGATTTATTAAATTTTCCTATTTTCCAGTACAATTTATTACTGAAAAAAATAAGTTTTTAACAGAATTTGAAAGATTTTTGAAATTTTATAATCGGCTTTTTTTTCGTTTATTTTCTAAAAAGAAAACTTAAAATCGTGAAATTCTTCAATTTCTATGAAATTTTCTTTTTCTTTTTCTATTTTTTCGCAATTGCAATTTTTGCCTAATTGTATTATTTGTTTTGATTTTCTATTAGAATCATAAACGAAAAATTCATTTTCTGAGCGATTTCCAAAATTTCTAAAAAATAATAAAATTTTGTTGACTTTTTCGTTTCTGTATTTAACAGAAAAATTCAAAAGTGGTATTTTCGACTAGATTTATTAAATTTTCCTATTTTCTAGTACAATTATACTGGAAAAAATAAGTTTTTAACAGAATTTGAAAGATTTTCGAAATTTTATAATCGTCGGTATTTTCGATTATTTTCTAAACGAAAATTTAAAATCGTGAAATTCTTCAATTTCTATGAAATTTTCTTTTTCTATTTTTTTTCAATTGAAATTTTGCATAAATATATTATTTATTTTTATTTTCTATTAGAATCTTAAACGAAAAATCAGTTTCTGATAGATTTCCAAAATTTATAAAAAATAAAAATTTGTTAATTTTTTCGTTTCTGTTGTAACAGAAAAAATTCAAAACTGGTATTTTGGACTAGATTTATTAAATTTTCCTATTTTCTAGTACAATTATACTGGAAAAAGAAGTTTTTAACAGAATTTGAAAGATTTTTCGAAATTTTAAAAACGTCGGTATTTTCGATTATTTTACTAAACGAAAATTTAAAATCGTGTGAAAATTCTTCAATTTCTATGAAATTTTCTTTTTCTATTTTTTTGCAATTGCAATTTTTGCATAAATGTATTATTTATTTTAATTTCTATTAGAATCTTAAAACGAAAAAATCAGTTTCTGATAGACTTCCAAAAATTTCTAAAAAATAAAAATTTGTTGACTTTTTCGTTTCTGTTTTAACAGAAAAATTCAAAACTGTTATTTTCGACTAGATTTATTAAATTTTCTTATTTTCCTAGTACAATTATACTGGAAAAAAATAAGTTTTTAACAGAATTTGAAAGATTTTCCGAAATTTTTATAATCGTCGGTATTTTCGATTATTTTCTAAAACGAAAAATTTAAAATCGTGAAATTCTTCAATTTCTACGAAATTTTCTTTTTCTATTTTTTTGCAATTGCAATCTTTGCCTAATTTGTATTATTTGCTTTTCATTTTCTATTAGAATTATAAACGAAAATTCATTTTCTGAGCGATTTCCAAAATTTCCTAAAAAATAAAAAAATTTTGTTGATTTTTTCGTTTCTCTTTTAAACAGAAAAAATTCAAAACTGGTATTTTTCGACTAGATTTATTAAATTTTCCTATTTTCCAGTACAATCATACTGAAAAAAATAAGTTTTTAACAGAATTTGAAAGATTTTTGAAATTTTATAATCGTCGTTTTTTTCGTTTATTTTCTAAAAGAAAACTTAAAATCGTGAAATTCTTCAATTTCTATGAAATTTTCTTTTTCTATTTTTTCGCAATTGCAATCTTTGCCTAATTGTATTATTTGCTTTCATTTTCTATTAGAATCATTAAACGAAAATTCATTTTCTGAGCGATTTCCAAAATTTCTAAAAAATAAAAATTTGTTGATTTTTTCGTTTCTCTTTTAACAGAAAAATTCAAAACTGGTTATTTTCGACTAGATTTATTAAATTTTCCTATTTTCCAGTACAATTATACTGAAAAAAATAAGTTTTTAAACAGAATTTTAAAAGATTCTTAAAAATTTTATAATCGTCGTTTTTTTTTGATTATTTTCTAAACGAAAATTTAAAATCGTGAAATTCTTCAAATTTCTATGAATTTTTCTTTTTCTATTTTTTGTGCAATTGTAATTTTTGCATAAATATATTATTTATTTTTATTTTCTATTAGAATCTTAAAACGAAAAATCAGTTTCTGATAGATTTCCAAAATTTCTAAAAAATAAAATTTTGTTGACTTTTTCGTTTCTGTTTTAACAGAAAAATTCAAAACTGGTATTTTCGACTAGATTTATTAAATTTTTCTATTTTCTAGTACAATTTATACTGGAAAAATAAGTTTTTAACCGAATTTGAAAGATTTTCGAAATTTTATAATCGTCGGTATTTTCGTTTATTTTCTAAACGAAAAACTTAAAATCGTGAAAATTCTTCAATTTCTATGAATTTTTCTTTTTCTATTTTTTTGCAATTGTAATTTTTGCCTAATTTTATTATTTATTTTCATTTTCTATTAGAATCATAAACGAAAAATCATTTTCTGAGCGATTTCCAACATATCTAAAAAATAAAAATTTGTTGATTTTTTCGTTTCTGTTTTTTAACAGAAAAATTCAAAACTGGTATTTTCGACTAGATTTATTAAAATTTTCCTATTTTCTAGTACAATTTTACTGAAAAAATAAGTTTTTAACAGAATTTGAAAGATTTTCGAAATTTTATAATCGTCGGTTTTTTTCGTTTATTTTCTAAACGAAAACTTAAAATCGTAAATAAAATTCTTCAATTTCTATGAAATTTTCTTTTTTCTATTTTTTTGCAATTGCAATTTTTGCATAAATATATTATTTATTTTTATTTTCTATTAGAATCTTAAACGAAAAAAAATCAGTTTCTGATAGATTTCCAAAATTTCTAAAAAATAAAAAATTTGTTGAATTTTTCGTTTCTGATTTAACAGAAAAATTCAAATCTGGTATTTTCGACTAGATTAATTAAATTTTCCTATTTTCTTAGTACAATTATACTGGAAAAAGAAGTTTTTAAACAGAATTTGAAAGATTTTCGAAATTTTATAATGGTCGGTTTTTTCGTTTATTTTCTAAACGAAAACTTAAAATCGTGAAATTCTTCAATTTCTATGAAATTTTCTTTTTCTATTTTTTGCAATTGCAATTTTTGCATAAATATATTATTTATTTTAATTTTCTATTAGAATCTTAAACGAAAAATCAGTTTCTGATAGATTTCCAAAATTTCTAAAAAATAAAAATTTGTTGACTTTTTCGTTTCTGTTTTAACAGAAAAATTCAAAACTAGTATTTTCGACTAGATTTATTAAATTTTCCTATTTCCTAGTACAATTATACTGGAAAAATAAGTTTTTAACAGTATTTGAAAGATTTTTGAAATTTTATAATCGGCGTTTTTTTTCGTTTATTTTCTAAAAGAAAACTTAAAATCGTGAAATTCTTCAATTTCTATGAAAATTTTCTTTTTCTATTTTTTCGCAATTGCAATTTTTGTCTAATTGTATTATTTGTGTTTTGATTTTCTATTAGAATCATAAACGAAAAATCATTTTCTGAGCGATTTCCAACATATCTCTAAAAAATAAAAATTTGTTGATTTTTTCGTTTTGTTTTAACAGAAAAATTCAAAACTGGTATATTTTCGACTAGAATTTATTAATATTTTCCTATTTTCTAGTACAATTATACTGGAAAAATAAGTTTTTAACAGTCGATTTGACAAGATTTTCGAAATTTTATATAATCGTCGGTTTTTTTCGTTTATTTTCTAAACGAAAACTGAAAATCGTGAAAATCTTCAATTTCTATGAATTTTTTCTTTTTCTATTTTTTTGCAATTGCAATTTTTTGCCTTAATTTTCATTATTATATTTCCATTTTTCTATTAGAATCATAAACGAAAAATCATTTTCTAAAGCGATTTTTCCAAAGTTTCTAAAAAATAAAAATTTGTTGATTTTTTTCGTTTCCTGTTTTAACAGGAAAAATTCAACAAACTGGTATTTTCGACTAGATTTATTAAATTTTCCTATTTTCTAGTACAATTTATACTGGAAAAAATACAAGTTTTTAACATAATTTGAAAGATTTTCGAAACATAGATTTTATAATCGTTCGGTTTTTTCGTTTATTTTCTAAACGAAAATACTGAAAATCGATTTCTATGAACTTTTCATTTTCTATTTTTTTTGCAAATTGCAATTTTTGCCTAAATTTCATTATTTATTTCATTTTCTATTTAGAAATCATAAACGTAAAATCATTTTCGAAGCGATTTCCAAAATTTTCCTAAAAAATAAAAAATTTGTTTGATTTTTTTCGTTTCTGTTTTAACAGAAAAATTCAAAACTGATATTTTCGACTAGATTTATTAAATTTTCCCTATTTTCTAGTAACTAATTATACTGGAAAAAGAAGTTTTTAACAGAATTGAACAAGATTTTCGAACATTTTTTATAACTTCGTCGGTTTTTTCAGATTTATCTTTCTAAACGGGAAAACTGAAAATACGTTTGTGTGTAATGATACATCTTCAAGTTTCTGATAGAAAGATATATTCTTTATCGCTCTTTTTATCCTCCTATAATTTTTTTAGGCAAACGACATATATGCTCAATTGCCAATTTTATTGCGCCTAACTTTTTATAATTTACTTTTCATTCTTTCTATTAGAATCATAAAACGAAAAATCATATTTCTAAGCGAATTTTCCAAAAATTTTCTAAAAAATAAAAATCTTGCTTTGATTTTTTCGTTTCTGTTTTAAGCAGAAAAATTCAAATTGCCTGGTTATTTTCGACT
>JAVJHS010000419.1:0-38693 GCA_032873175.1 Leptopilina drosophilae | reverse complement strand
CAGTCTAAACCGTGGCTGTCGAACTTAGAATTTTTGGACCAACGAAAAATTCTTTTTCGAACCCGGGCCGACCCTGGCGCAACATTTTTGGCGTTTTTTACAGTCTAAACCGTGGATGTCGAACTTAGAATTTTTGGACCAACGAAAAATTCTTTTTCGAACCCGGGCCGACCCTGGCGACACATTTTTGGCCTTTTTTCACAGTCTAAAGCGTGGCTGTCGAACTTAGAATTTTTGGACCAACGAAAAATTCTTTTTCGAACCCGGGCCGACCCTGGCGACACATTTTTGGCGTTTTTCTCAGTCTAAAGCGTGGCTGTCGAACTTAGAATTTTTGGACCAACGAAAAAGTCTTTTTCGAATCCGGACAACCCTGGCGACACATTTTTGGCGTTTTTTCACAGTCTAAACCGTGGCTGTCGAACTTAGAATTTTTGGACCAACGAAAAAGTCTTTTTCGAATCCGGACAACCCTGGCGACACATTTTTGGCGTTTTTTCACAGTCTAAACCGTGGCTGTCGAACTTAGAATTTTTGGACCAACGAAAAATTCTTTTTCGAACCCGGGCCGACCCTGGCGACACATTTTTGGCGGTTTTTCACAGCCTAAACCACGGCTGTCGAACTTAGAGTTTTTGGACCAACGAAAAAGTCTTTTTGGAAACCGGGCCGACCCTGGCGACACATTTTTGGCGTTTTTTCACAGTCTAAACCGTGGCTGTCGAACTTAGAATTTTTGGACCAACGAAAAATTCTTTTTCGAACCCGGGCCGACCCTGGCGACACATTTTTGGCGTTTTTTCACAGTCTAAACCGTGGCTGTCGAACTTAGAATTTTTGGACCAACGAAAAAGTCTTTTTCGAATCCGGACAACCCTGGCGCCACATTTTTGGCGTTTTTTTACAGTCTAAACCGTAGCTGTCGAACTTAGAATTTTTGGACCAACGAAAAAGTCTTTTTCGAATCCGGACAACCCTGGCGACACATTTTTGGCCTTTTTTCACAGTCTAAAGCGTGGCTGTCGAACTTAGAATTTTTGGACCAACGAAAAAGTCTTTTTCGAATCCGGACAACCCTGGCGACACATTTTTGGCGTTTTTTCACAGTCTAAACCGTGGCTGTCGAACTTAGAATTTTTGGACCAACGAAAAATTCTTTTTCGAACCCGGGCCGACCCTGGCGACACATTTTTGGCGTTTTTTCACTGTCTAAACCGTGGCTGTCGAACTTAGAATTTTTGGACCAACGAAAAACTCTTTTTCGAACCGCGGACATACCCTGGCGACACATTTTTGGCGTTTTTTCACTGTCTAAACCGTGGCTGTCGAACTTAGAATTTTTGGACCAACGAAAAAGTCTTTTTCGAACCGCGGGCAGACCCTGGCGCCACATTTTTGGCGTTTTTTACAGTCTAAACCGTGGCTGTCGAACTTAGAATTTTTGGACCAACGAAAAATTCTTTTTCGAACCCGGGCCGACCCTGGCGACACATTTTTGGCGTTTTTTCACAGTCTAAACCGTGGCTGTCGAACTTAGAGTTTTTGGACCAAAGAAAAAGTCTGTTTCGAACCCCGGACAACCCTGTCGATACATTTTTGGCGTTTTTTCACTGTCTAAACCGTGGCAGTCGAACTTAGAATTTTTGGACCAACGAAAAATTCTTTTTCGAACCCGGGCCGACCCTGGCGACACATTTTTGGCGTTTTTTCACAGTCTAAACCGTGGCTGTCGAACTTAGAATTTTTGGACCAACGAAAAAGTCTTTTTCGAACCCGGGCCGACCCTGGCGACACATTTTTGGCGTTTTTTCACAGTCTAAACCGTGGCTGTCGAACTTAGAATTTTTGGACCAACGAAAAATTCTTTTTCGAACCCGGGCCGACCCTGGCGACACATTTTTGGCGGTTTTTCACAGTCTAAACCGTGGCTGTCCAACTTAGAATTTTTGGACCAACGAAAAAGTCTTTTTCGAATCCGGACAACCCTGGCGACACATTTTTGGCGTTTTTTCACAGTCTAAACCGTGGCTGTCGAACTTAGAATTTTTGGACCAACGAAAAATTCTTTTTCGAATCCGGACAACCCTGGCGACACATTTTTGGCCTTTTTTCACAGTCTAAAGCGTGGCTGTCGAACTTAGAATTTTTGGACCAACGAAAAATTCTTTTTCGAATCCGGACAACCCTGGCGCCACATTTTTGGCGTTTTTTACAGTCTAAAGCGTGGCTGTCGAACTTAGAATTTTTGGACCAACGAAAAACTCTTTTTCGAACCGCGGACATACCCTGGCGACACATTTTTGGCGTTTTTTCACTGTCTAAACCGTGGCTGTCGAACTTAGAATTTTTGGACCAACGAAAAAGTCTTTTTCGAATCCGGACAACCCTGGCGCCACATTTTTGGCGTTTTTTTACAGTCTAAACCGTGGATGTCGAACTTAGAATTTTTGGACCAACGAAAAATTCTTTTTCGAACCCGGGCCGACCCTGGCGACACATTTTTGGCTTTTTTTTACAGTCTAAAGCGTGGCTGTCGAACTTAGAATTTTTGGACCAACGAAAAAGTCTTTTTCAAATCCCAGACAACCCTGGCGACACATTTTTGGCGTTTTTTCACTGTCTAAACCGTGGCTGTCGAACTTAGAATTTTTGGACCAACGAAAAATTCTTTTTCGAACCCGGGCCGACCCTGGCGACACATTTTTGGCGGTTTTTCACAGTCTAAACCGTGGCTGTCCAACTTAGAATTTTTGGACCAACGAAAAAGTCTTTTTGGAAACCGGGCCGACCCTGGCGCCACATTTTTGGCGTTTTTTACAGTCTAAACCGTGGATGTCGAACTTAGAATTTTTGGACCAACGAAAAATTCTTTTTCGAACCCGGGCCGACCCTGGCGACACATTTTTGGCGTTTTTCTCAGTCTAAAGCGTGGCTGTCGAACTTAGAATTTTTGGACCAACGAAAAATTCTTTTTCGAATCCGGACAACCCTGGCGCCACATTTTTGGCGTTTTTTACAGTCTAAAGCGTAGCTGTCGAACTTAGAATTTTTGGACCAACGAAAAAGTCTTTTTCGAATCCGGACAACCCTGGCGACACATTTTTGGCCTTTTTTCACAGTCTAAAGCGTGGCTGTTAAACTTAGAATTTTTGGACCAACGAAAAAGTTTTTTCGAAACGCGGACATACCCTGGCGACACATTTTTGGCGTTTTTTCACTGTCTAAACCGTGGCTGTCGAACTTAGAATTTTTGGACCAACGAAAAATTCTTTTTCGAACCCGGGCCGACCCTGGCGACACATTTTTGGCCTTTTTTCACAGTCTAAAGCGTGGCTGTCGAACTTAGAATTTTTGGACCAACGAAAAAGTCTTTTTCGAACCGCGGGCAGACCCTGGCGACACATTTTTGGCGTTTTTTACAGTCTAAACCGTGGCTGTCGAACTTAGAATTTTTGGACCAACGAAAAAGTCTTTTTCGAATCCGGACAACCCTGGCGCCACATTTTTGGCGTTTTTTTACAGTCTAAACCGTAGCTGTCGAACTTAGAATTTTTGGACCAACGAAAAAGTCTTTTTCGAATCCGGACAACCCTGGCGACACATTTTTGGCGTTTTTTCACTGTCTAAACCGTGGCTGTCGAACTTAGAATTTTTGGACCAACGAAAAAGTCTTTTTCGAACCGCGGACAGACCCTGGCGACACATTTTTGGCGTTTTTTCACTGTCTAAACCGTGGCTGTCGAACTTAGAATTTTTGGACCAACGAAAAATTCTTTTTCGAACCCGGGCCGACCCTGGCGACACATTTTTGGCGGTTTTTCACAGTCTAAACCGTGGCTGTCCAACTTAGAATTTTTGGACCAACGAAAAAGTCTTTTTCGAATCCGGACAACCCTGGCGCCACATTTTTGGCGTTTCTTTACGGTCTAAACCGTAGCTGTCGAACTTAGAATTTTTGGACCAACGAAAAAGTCTTTTTCGAATCCGGACAACCCTGGCGACACATTTTTGGCGTTTCTTTACGGTCTAAACCGTAGCTGTCGAACTTAGAATTTTTGGACCAACGAAAAAGTCTTTTTCGAATCCGGACAACCCTGGCGACACATTTTTGGCGTTTTTTCACAGTCTAAACCGTGGCTGTCGAACTTAGAATTTTTTGACCAACGAAAAATTCTTTTTCGAACCCGGGCCGACCCTGGCGACACATTTTTGGCGTTTTTTCACAGTCTAAACCGTGGCTGTCGAACTTAGAATTTTTGGACAAAAGAAAAAGTCTTTTTTGAACCCGGACAACCCTGTCGATACATTTTTGGCGATTTTTCAAAGTCTAAACCGTGGTTTTCGAACTTAGAATTTTTGGACCAACGAAAAAGTCTTTTCCGAATCCGGACAACCCTGGCGCCACATTTTTGGCGTTTTTTTACGGTCTAAACCGTAGCTGTCGAACTTAGAATTTTTGGACCAACGAAAAAGTCTTTTTCGAACCCGGGCCGACCCTGGCGACACATTTTTGGCGTTTTTCTCAGTCTAAAGCGTGGCTGTCGAACTTAGAATTTTTGGACCAACGAAAAAGTCTTTTTTGAACCCGGACAACCCTAGCGACACTTTTTTGGCGTTTTTTCACTGTCTAAACCGTGGCTGTCGAACTTAGAATTTTTGGACCAACGAAAAATTCTTTTTCGAACCCGGGCCGACCCTGGCGACACATTTTTGGCTTTTTTTTACAGTCTAAAGCGTGGCTGTCGAACTTAGAATTTTTGGACCAACGAAAAAGTTTTTTCGAAACCGGGCCGACCCTGGCGACACATTTTTGGCGTTTTTTCACTGTCTAAACCGTGGCTGTCGAACTTAGAATTTTTGGACCAACGAAAAATTCTTTTTCGAACCCGGGCCGACCCTGGCGACACATTTTTGGCGTTTTTCTCAGTCTAAAGCGTGGCTGTCGAACTTAGAATTTTTGGACCAACGAAAAATTCTTTTTCGAATCCGGACAACCCTGGCGCCACATTTTTGGCGTTTTTTACAGTCTAAAGCGTAGCTGTCGAACTTAGAATTTTTGGACCAACGAAAAAGTCTTTTTCGAATCCGGACAACCCTGGCGACACATTTTTGGCCTTTTTTCACAGTCTAAAGCGTGGCTGTCGAACTTAGAATTTTTGGACCAACGAAAAACTCTTTTTCGAATCCGGACAACCCTAGCGACACTTTTTTGGCGTTTTTTCACTGTCTAAACCGTGGCTGTCGAACTTAGAATTTTTGGACCAACGAAAAATTCTTTTTCAAACCCGGGCCGACCCTGGCGACACATTTTTGGCCTTTTTTCACAGTCTAAAGCGTGGCTGTTAAACTTAGAATTTTTGGACCAACGAAAAAGTTTTTTCGAAACCGGGCCGACCCTGGCGACACATTTTTGGCCTTTTTTCACAGTCTAAAGCGTGGCTGTCGAACTTAGAATTTTTGGACCAACGAAAAATTCTTTTTCGAACCCGGACAACCCTGGCGCAACATTTTTGGCGTTTTTTCACAGTCTAAACCGTGGCTGTCCAACTTAGAATTTTTGGACCAACGAAAAATTCTTTTTCGAATCCGGACAACCCTGGCGACACATTTTTGGCGTTTTTTCACAGTCTAAACCGTGGCTGTCGAACTTAGAATTTTTGGACCAACGAAAAATTCTTTTTCGAACCCGGGCCGACCCTGGCGACACATTTTTGGCCTTTTTTCACAGTCTAAAGCGTGGCTGTCGAACTTAGAAGTTTTGGACCAACGAAAAAGTTTTTTCGAAACCGGACAACCCTAGCGACACTTTTTTGGCGTTTTTTTAACAGTCTAAACCGTAGCTGTCGAACTTAGAATTTTTGGACCAACGAAAAAGTCTTTTTCGAATCCGGACAACCCTGGCGACACATTTTTGGCGTTTTTTCACAGTCTAAACCGTGGCTGTCGAACTTAGAATTTTTTGACCAACGAAAAATTCTTTTTCGAACCCGGGCCGACCCTGGCGACACATTTTTGGCGTTTTTTCACTGTCTAAACCGTGGCTGTCGAACTTAGAATTTTTGGACCAACGAAAAACTCTTTTTCGAACCGCGGACATACCCTGGCGACACATTTTTGGCGTTTTTTCACAGTCTAAACCGTGGCTGTCGAACTTAGAATTTTTGGACAAAAGAAAAAGTCTTTTTTGAACCCGGACAACCCTAGCGACACTTTTTTGGCGTTTTTTACAGTCTAAAGCGTGGCTGTCGAACTTAGAATTTTTGGACAATGAAAAAGTCTTTTTTGAACCCGGACAACCCTAGCGACACTTTTTTGGCGTTTTTTCACTGTCTAAACCGTGGCTGTCGAACTTAGAATTTTTGGACCAACGAAAAATTCTTTTTCGAATCCGGACAACCCTGGCGACACATTTTTGGCGTTTTTTCACAGTCTAAACCGTGGCTGTCGAACTTAGAATTTTTGGACCAACGAAAAATTCTTTTTCGAACCCGGGCCGACCCTGGCGACACATTTTTGGCGGTTTTTCACAGTCTAAACCGTGGCTGTCGAACTTAGAATTTTTGGACCAACGAAAAAGTCTTTTTCGAATCCGGACAACCCTGGCGACACATTTTTGGCGTTTTTTCACTGTCTAAACCGTGGCTGTCGAACTTAGAATTTTTGGACCAACGAAAAATTCTTTTTCGAACCCGGGCCGACCCTGGCGACACATTTTTGGCGTTTTTTTACAGTCTAAACCGTAGCTGTCGAACTTAGAATTTTTGGACCAACGAAAAAGTTTTTTCGAAACCGGGCCGACCCTGGCGACACATTTTTGGCGTTTTTTCACTGTCTAAACCGTGGATGTCGAACTTAGAATTTTTGGACCAACGAAAAATTCTTTTTCGAACCCGGGCCGACCCTGGCGACACATTTTTGGCGTTTTTCTCAGTCTAAAGCGTGGCTGTCGAACTTAGAATTTTTGGACCAACGAAAAAGTCTTTTTCGAATCCGGACAACCCTGGCGCCACATTTTTGGCGTTTTTTTACAGTCTAAACCGTGGATGTCGAACTTAGAATTTTTGGACAAAAGAAAAAGTCTTTTTTGAACCCGGACAACCCTAGCGACATTTTTTTGGCGTTTTTTTAAAAATTTAAACCGTGGCTGTCGAACTTAGAATTTTTGGACCAACGAAAAAGTCTTTTTCGAACAGCGGACAGACACTGGCGACACATTTTTGGCGTTTTTTCACTGTCTAAACCACGGCTGTCGAACTTAGAATTTTTGGACCAACGAAAAATTCTTTTTCGAACCCGGGCCGACCCTGGCGACACATTTTTGGCGGTTTTTCACAGTCTAAACCGTGGCTGTCCAACTTAGAATTTTTGGACCAACGAAAAATTCTTTTTCGATTCCGGACAACCCTGGCGCAACATTTTTGGCGTTTTTTTACAGTCTAAACCGTAGCTGTCGAACTTAGAATTTTTGGACCAACGAAAAAGTTTTTTCGAAACCGGGCCGACCCTGGCGACACATTTTTGGCCTTTTTTCACAGTCTAAAGCGTGGCTGTCGAACTTAGAATTTTTGGACCAACGAAAAATTCTTTTTCGAACCCGGGCCGACCCTGGCGACACATTTTTGGCCTTTTTTCACAGTCTAAAGCGTGGCTGTCGAACTTAAAATTTTTGGACCAACGAAAAACTCTTTTTCGAACCGCGGACAACCCTGTCGATACATTTTTGGCGTTTTTTCACTGTCTAAACCGTGGCAGTCGAACTTAGAATTTTTGGACCAATGAAAAACTCTTTTTTGAATCCGGACAACCCTGGCGACACATTTTTGGCGTTTTTTCACAGTCTAAACCGTGGCTGTCGAACTTAGAATTTTTGGACCAACGAAAAAGTCTTTTTCGAACCGCGGGCAGACCCTGGCGACACATTTTTGGCGTTTTTTCACAGTCTAAACCGTGGCTGTCGAACTTAGAATTTTTGGACCAACGAAAAATTCTTTTTCGAATCCGGACAACCCTGGCGACACATTTTTGGCGTTTTTTCACAGTCTAAACCGTGGCTGTCGAACTTAGAATTTTTGGACCAACGAAAAAGTCTTTTTCGAATCCGGACAACCCTGGCGACACATTTTTGGCCTTTTTTCACAGTCTAAAGCGTGGCTGTCGAACTTAGAATTTTTGGACAATGAAAAAGTCTTTTTTGAACCCGGACAACCCTGGCGACACATTTTTGGCCTTTTTTCACAGTCTAAAGAGTGGCTGTCGAACTTAGAATTTTTGGACCAACGAAAAAGTCTTTTTCGAACCACGGACAGACCCTGGCGACACATTTTTGGCGTTTTTTCACTGTCTAAACCGTGGATGTCGAACTTAGAATTTTTGGACCAACGAAAAATTCTTTTTCGAACCCGGGCCGACCCTGGCGACACATTTTTGGCCTTTTTTCACAGTCTAAAGCGTGGCTGTCGAACTTAGAATTTTTGGACCAACGAAAAAGTCTTTTTCGAATCCGGACAACCCTGGCGACACATTTTTGGCGTTTTTTCACAGTCTAAACCGTGGCTGTCGAACTTAGAATTTTTGGACCAACGAAAAAGTCTTTTTCGAATCCGGACAACCCTGGCGACACATTTTTGGCGTTTTTTCACAGTCTAAACCGTGGCTGTCGAACTTAGAATTTTTGGACCAACGAAAAATTCTTTTTCGAACCCGGGCCGACCCTGGCGACACATTTTTGGCGTTTTTTCACTGTCTAAACCGTGGCTGTCGAACTTAGAATTTTTGGACCAACGAAAAAGTCTTTTTCGAACCGCGGACAGACCCTGGCGACACATTTTTGGCGTTTTTTCACAGTCTAAACCGTGGCTGTCGAACTTAGAATTTTTGGACCAACGAAAAATTCTTTTTCGAACCCGGGCCGACCCTGGCGACACATTTTTGGCCTTTTTTCACAGTCTAAAGCGTGGCTGTCGAACTTAGAATTTTTGGACCAACGAAAAAGTCTTTTTCGAATCCGGACAACCCTGGCGACACATTTTTGGCGTTTTTTCACAGTCTAAACCGTGGCTGTCGAACTTAGAATTTTTGGACCAACGAAAAATTCTTTTTCGAACCCGGGCCGACCCTGGCGACACATTTTTGGCGTTTTTTCACAGACTAAACCGTGGCTGTCGAACTTAGAATTTTTGGACCAACGAAAAAGTCTTTTTCGAACCGCGGACATACCCTGGCGCCACATTTTTGGCGTTTTTTACAGTCTAAACCGTGGCTGTCGAACTTAGAATTTTTGGACCAACGAAAAAGTCTTTTTCGAATCCGGACAACCCTGGCGACACATTTTTGGCGTTTTTTCACAGTCTAAACCGTGGCTGTCGAACTTAGAATTTTTGGACCAACGAAAAAGTCTTTTTCGAATCCGGACAACCCTGGCGACACATTTTTGGCCTTTTTTCACAGTCTAAAGCGTGGCTGTTAAACTTAGAATTTTTGGACCAACGAAAAATTCTTTTTCGAATCCGGACAACCCTGGCGACACATTTTTGGCGTTTTTTCACAGTCTAAACCGTGGCTGTCGAACTTAGAATTTTTGGACCAACGAAAAATTCTTTTTCGAACCCGGGCCGACCCTGGCGACACATTTTTGGCCTTTTTTCACAGTCTAAAGCGTGGCTGTTAAACTTAGAATTTTTGGACCAACGAAAAAGTTTTTTCGAAACCGGGCCGACCCTGGCGACACATTTTTGGCCTTTTTTCACAGTCTAAAGCGTGGCTGTCGAACTTAGAATTTTTGGACCAACGAAAAACTCTTTTTCGAACCCGGGCCGACCCTGGCGACACATTTTTGGCGTTTTTTCACTGTCTAAACCGTGGCTGTCGAACTTAGAATTTTTGGACCAACGAAAAATTCTTTTTCGAATCCGGACAACCCTGGCGCCACATTTTTGGCGTTTTTTACAGTCTAAAGCGTGGCTGTCGAACTTAGAATTTTTGGACCAACGAAAAATTCTTTTTCGAACCCGGGCCGACCCTGGCGACACATTTTTGGCGTTTTTTCACTGTCTAAACCGTGGCTGTCGAACTTAGAATTTTTGGACCAACGAAAAAGTCTTTTTCGAATCCGGACAACCCTGGCGACACATTTTTGGCCTTTTTTCACAGTCTAAAGCGTGGCTGTCGAACTTAGAATTTTTGGACCAACGAAAAAGTCTTTTTCGAACCGCGGGCAGACCCTGGCGCCACATTTTTGGCGTTTTTTACAGTCTAAACCGTGGCTGTCGAACTTAGAATTTTTGGACCAACGAAAAAGTCTTTTTCGAACCGCGGACAGACCCTGGCGACACATTTTTGGCGTTTTTTCACTGTCTAAACCGTGGCTGTCGAACTTAGAATTTTTGGACCAACGAAAAATTCTTTTTCGAACCCGGACAACCCTGGCGCAACATTTTTGGCGTTTTTTCACAGTCTAAACCGTGGCTGTCCAACTTAGAATTTTTGGACCAACGAAAAATTCTTTTTCGAACCCGGGCCGACCCTGGCGACACATTTTTGG
Organism: Leptopilina drosophilae; assembly: GCA_032873175.1. Classification (NCBI taxonomy): domain Eukaryota; kingdom Metazoa; phylum Arthropoda; class Insecta; order Hymenoptera; family Figitidae; genus Leptopilina; species Leptopilina drosophilae. The sequence continues at coordinate 28,153 of JAVJHS010000419.1, read as the reverse complement.
CGGTTTTTCACAGTCTAAACCGTGGCTGTCCAACTTAGAATTTTTGGACCAACGAAAAATTCTTTTTCGAACCCGGGCCGACCCTGGCGACACATTTTTGGCGTTTTTTCACAGTCTAAACCGTGGCTGTCGAACTTAGAATTTTTGGACCAACGAAAAATTCTTTTTCGAACCCGGGCCGACCCTGGCGACACATTTTTGGCGTTTTTCTCAGTCTAAAGCGTGGCTGTCGAACTTAGAATTTTTGGACCAACGAAAAAGTCTTTTTCGAATCCGGACAACCCTGGCGACACATTTTTGGCGTTTTTTCACAGTCTAAACCGTGGCTGTCGAACTTAGAATTTTTGGACCAACGAAAAATTCTTTTTCGAATCCGGACAACCCTGGCGCCACATTTTTGGCGTTTTTTCACAGTCTAAAGCGTGGCTGTCGAACTTAGAATTTTTGGACCAACGAAAAATTCTTTTTCGAATCCGGACAACCCTGGCGCCACATTTTTGGCGGTTTTTCACAGTCTAAACCGTGGCTGTCGAACTTAGAATTTTTGGACCAACGAAAAATTCTTTTTCGAACCCGGGCCGACCCTGGCGACACATTTTTGGATTTTTTTTACAGTCTAAACCGTAGCTGTCGAACTTAGAATTTTTGGACCAACGAAAAATTCTTTTTCGAATCCGGACAACCCTGGCGCCACATTTTTGGCGTTTTTTCACAGTCTAAACCGTGGCTGTCGAACTTAGAATTTTTGGACCAACGAAAAATTCTTTTTCGAATCCGGACAACCCTGGCGCCACATTTTTGGCGTTTTTTACAGTCTAAAGCGTGGCTGTCGAACTTAGAATTTTTGGACAAAAGAAAAAGTCTTTTTTGAACCCGGACAACCCTAGCGACACTTTTTTGGCGTTTTTTTAAAAATTTAAACCGTGGCTGTCGAACTTAGAATTTTTGGACAAAAGAAAAAGTCTTTTTTGAACCCGGACAACCCTAGCGACACTTTTTTGGCGTTTTTTTAACAGTCTAAACCGTGGCTGTCGAACTTAGAATTTTTGGACAAAAGAAAAAGTCTTTTTTGAACCCGGACAACCCTAGCGACACTTTTTTGGCGTTTTTTTAACAGTCTAAACCGTGGCTGTCGAACTTAGAATTTTTGGACCAACGAAAAATTCTTTTTCGAACCCGGGCCGACCCTGGCGACACATTTTTGGCGTTTTTTCACTGTCTAAACCGTGGCTGTCGAACTTAGAATTTTTGGACCAACGAAAAAGTCTTTTTCGAACCGCGGGCAGACCCTGGCGCCACATTTTTGGCGTTTTTTACAGTCTAAACCGTGGCTGTCGAACTTAGAATTTTTGGACCAACGAAAAAGTCTTTTTCGAATCCGGACAACCCTGGCGCCACATTTTTGGCGTTTTTTACAGTCTAAACCGTGGCTGTCGAACTTAGAATTTTTGGACCAACGAAAAAGTCTTTTTCGAATCCGGACAACCCTGGCGCCACATTTTTGGCGTTTTTTTACAGTCTAAACCGTAGCTGTCGAACTTAGAATTTTTGGACCAACGAAAAAGTCTTTTTCGAATCCGGACAACCCTGGCGACACATTTTTGGCCTTTTTTCACAGTCTAAAGCGTGGCTGTTAAACTTAGAATTTTTGGACCAACGAAAAATTCTTTTTCGAACCCGGGCCGACCCTGGCGACACATTTTTGGCGTTTTTTCACTGTCTAAACCGTGGCTGTCGAACTTAGAATTTTTGGACCAACGAAAAACTCTTTTTCGAACCGCGGACATACCCTGGCGACACATTTTTGGCGTTTTTTCACTGTCTAAACCGTGGCTGTCGAACTTAGAATTTTTGGACCAACGAAAAATTCTTTTTCGAATCCGGACAACCCTGGCGCCACATTTTTGGCGTTTTTTACAGTCTAAAGCGTGGCTGTCGAACTTAGAATTTTTGGACCAACGAAAAATTCTTTTTCGAACCCGGGCCGACCCTGGCGACACATTTTTGGCGTTTTTTACAGTCTAAACCGTGGCTGTCGAACTTAGAATTTTTGGACCAAAGAAAAAGTCTGTTTCGAACCCCGGACAACCCTGTCGATACATTTTTGGCGTTTTTTCACTGTCTAAACCGTGGCAGTCGAACTTAGAATTTTTGGACCAACGAAAAATTCTTTTTCGAACCCGGGCCGACCCTGGCGACACATTTTTGGCCTTTTTTCACAGTCTAAAGCGTGGCTGTTAAACTTAGAATTTTTGGACCAACGAAAAAGTTTTTTCGAAACCGGGCCGACCCTGGCGACACATTTTTGGCCTTTTTTCACAGTCTAAAGCGTGGCTGTCGAACTTAGAATTTTTGGACCAACGAAAAATTCTTTTTCGAACCCGGGCCGACCCTGGCGACACATTTTTGGCGTTTTTCTCAGTCTAAAGCGTGGCTGTCGAACTTAGAATTTTTGGACCAACGAAAAAGTCTTTTTCGAATCCGGACAACCCTGGCGACACATTTTTGGCGTTTTTTCACAGTCTAAACCGTGGCTGTCGAACTTAGAATTTTTGGACCAACGAAAAATTCTTTTTCGAATCCGGACAACCCTGGCGACACATTTTTGGCGTTTTTTCACAGTCTAAACCGTGGCTGTCGAACTTAGAATTTTTGGACCAACGAAAAAGTCTTTTTCGATACCGGACAACCCTGGCGACACATTTTTGGCGTTTTTTCACAGTCTAAACCGTGGCTGTCGAACTTAGAATTTTTGGACCAACGAAAAATTCTTTTTCGAACCCGGGCCGACCCTGGCGACACATTTTTGGCGGTTTTTCACAGTCTAAACCGTGGCTGTCCAACTTAGAATTTTTGGACCAACGAAAAATTCTTTTTCGATTCCGGACAACACTGGCGACACATTTTTGGCGTTTTTTCAAAGTCTAAACCGTGGCTGTCGAACTTAGAATTTTTGGACCAACGAAAAATTCTTTTTCGAACCCGGGCCGACCCTGGCGACACATTTTTGGCGTTTTTTACAGTCTAAAGCGTGGCTGTCGAACTTAGAATTTTTGGACAAAAGAAAAAGTCTTTTTTGAACCCGGACAACCCTGTCGATACATTTTTGGCGATTTTTCAAAGTCTAAACCGTGGTTTTCGAACTTAGAATTTTTGGACCAACGAAAAAGTCTTTTTCGAATCCGGACAACCCTAGCGCCACATTTTTGGCGTTTCTTTACGGTCTAAACCGTAGCTGTCGACCTTAGAATTTTTGGACCAACGAAAAAGTCTTTTTAGAATCCGGACAACCCTAGCGACACTTTTTTGGCGTTTTTTTAACAGTCTAAACCGTGGCTGTCGAACTTAGAATTTTTGGACCAACGAAAAAGTCTTTTTCGAATCCGGACAACCCTGGCGACACATTTTTGGCGTTTTTTCACAGTCTAAACCGTGGCTGTCGAACTTAGAATTTTTGGACCAACGAAAAATTCTTTTTCGAACCCGGGCCGACCCTGGCGACACATTTTTGGCGTTTCTTTACGGTCTAAACCGTAGCTGTCGAACTTAGAATTTTTGGACCAAAGAAAAAGTCTGTTTCGAACCCCGGACAACCCTGTCGATACATTTTTGGCGTTTTTTCACTGTCTAAACCGTGGCAGTCGAACTTAGAATTTTTGGACCAACGAAAAATTCTTTTTCGAACCCGGGCCGACCCTGGCGACACATTTTTGGCGGTTTTTCACAGTCTAAACCGTGGCTGTCGAACTTAGAATTTTTGGACCAACGAAAAATTCTTTTTCGAACCCGGGCCGACCCTGGCGACACATTTTTGGCGTTTTTTCACTGTCTAAACCGTGGCTGTCGAACTTAGAATTTTTGGACCAACGAAAAATTCTTTTTCGAACCCGGGCCGACCCTGGCGACACATTTTTGGCCTTTTTTCACAGTCTAAAGCGTGGCTGTCGAACTTAGAATTTTTGGACCAACGAAAAAGTCTTTTTCGAATCCGGACAACCCTGGCGCCACATTTTTGGCGTTTTTTCACAGTCTAAACCGTGGCTGTCGAACTTAGAATTTTTGGACCAACGAAAAAGTCTTTTTCGAATCCGGACAACCCTGGCGCCACATTTTTGGCGTTTTTTTACGGTCTAAACCGTAGCTGTCGAACTTAGAATTTTTGGACCAACGAAAAACTCTTTTTCGAACCGCGGACATACCCTGGCGACACATTTTTGGCGTTTTTTCACTGTCTAAACCGTGGCTGTCGAACTTAGAATTTTTGGACCAACGAAAAATTCTTTTTCGAACCCGGGCCGACCCTGGCGACACATTTTTGGCGTTTTTTACAGTCTAAACCGTGGCTGTCGAACTTAGAATTTTTGGACCAACGAAAAAGTCTTTTTCGAATCCGGACAACCCTGGCGCCACATTTTTGGCGTTTTTTTACAGTCTAAACCGTAGCTGTCGAACTTAGAATTTTTGGACCAACGAAAAAGTCTTTTTCGAATCCGGACAACCCTGGCGACACATTTTTGGCGTTTTTTCACAGTCTAAACCGTGGCTGTCGAACTTAGAATTTTTGGACCAACGAAAAAGTCTTTTTCGAATCCGGACAACCCTGGCTCAACATTTTTGGCGTTTTTTACAGTCTAAACCGTGGATGTCGAACTTAGAATTTTTGGACCAACGAAAAATTCTTTTTCGAACCCGGGCCGACCCTGGCGACACATTTTTGGCGTTTTTTCACTGTCTAAACCGTGGCTGTCGAACTTAGAATTTTTGGACCAACGAAAAAGTCTTTTTCGAACCGCGGACAACCCTGGCGCCACATTTTTGGCGTTTTTTCACAGTCTAAACCGTGGCTGTCGAACTTAGAATTTTTGGACCAACGAAAAATTCTTTTTCGAATCCGGACAACCCTGGCGCCACATTTTTGGCGTTTTTTACAGTCTAAAGCGTGGCTGTCGAACTTAGAATTTTTGGACCAACGAAAAATTCTTTTTCGAATCCGGACAACCCTGGCGACACATTTTTGGCGTTTCTTTACGGTCTAAACCGTAGCTGTCGAACTTAGAATTTTTGGACCAAAGAAAAAGTCTGTTTCGAACCCCGGACAACCCTGTCGATACATTTTTGGCGTTTTTTCACTGTCTAAACCGTGGCAGTCGAACTTAGAATTTTTGGACCAACGAAAAATTCTTTTTCGAACCCGGGCCGACCTTGGCGACACATTTTTGGCGTTTTTCTCAGTCTACAGCGTGGCTGTCGAACTTAGAATTTTTGGACCAACGAAAAATTCTTTTTCGAACCCGGGCCGACCCTGTCGATACATTTTTGGCGATTTTTCAAAGTCTAAACCGTGGTTTTCGAACTTAGAATTTTTGGACCAACGAAAAATTCTTTTTCGAACCCGGGCCGACCCTGGCGACACATTTTTGGCGTTTTTCTCAGTCTAAAGCGTGGCTGTCGAACTTAGAATTTTTGGACCAACGAAAAAGTCTTTTTCGAATCCGGACAACCCTGGCGACACATTTTTGGCGTTTTTTCACAGTCTAAACCGTGGTTTTCGAACTTAGAATTTTTGGACCAACGAAAAATTCTTTTTTGAATCCGGACAACCCGGGCGACACATTTTTGGCGTTTTTTCACAGTCTAAACCGTGGCTGTCGAACTTAGAGTTTTTGGACCAAAGAAAAAGTCTGTTTCGAACCCCAGACAATCCTGTCGATACATTTTTGGCGTTTTTTCACTGTCTTAACCGTGGCAGTCGAACTTAGAATTTTTGGACCAACGAAAAATTCTTTTTCGAACCCGGGCCGACCCTGGCGACACATTTTTGGCGGTTTTTCACAGTCTAAACCGTGGCTGTCCAACTTAGAATTTTTGGACCAACGAAAAAGTTTTTTCGAAACCGGGCCGACCCTGGCGACACATTTTTGGCCTTTTTTCACAGTCTAAAGCGTGGCTGTCGAACTTAGAATTTTTGGACCAACGAAAAATTCTTTTTCGAACCCGGGCCGACCCTGGCGACACATTTTTGGCGGTTTTTCACAGTCTAAACCGTGGCTGTCCAACTTAGAATTTTTGGACCAACGAAAAATTCTTTTTCGAATCCGGACAACCCTGGCGCCACATTTTTGGCGTTTTTTACAGTCTAAAGCGTGGCTGTCGAACTTAGAATTTTTGGACCAACGAAAAATTCTTTTTCGAACCCGGGCCGACCCTGGCGACACATTTTTGGCCTTTTTTCACAGTCTAAAGCGTGGCTGTCGAACTTAGAATTTTTGGACCAACGAAAAAGTCTTTTTGGAAACCGGACAACCCTGGCGACACATTTTTGGCGTTTTTTCACAGTCTAAACCGTGGCTGTCGAACTTAGAATTTTTGGACCAACGAAAAAGTCTTTTTCGAATCCGGACAACCCTGGCGACACATTTTTGGCGTTTTTTCACAGTCTAAACCGTGGCTGTCGAACTTAGAATTTTTGGACCAACGAAAAATTCTTTTTCGAACCCGGGCCGACCCTGGCGACACATTTTTGGCCTTTTTTCACAGTCTAAAGCGTGGCTGTCGAACTTAGAATTTTTGGACCAACGAAAAACTCTTTTTCGAACCGCGGACATACCCTGGCGACACATTTTTGGCGTTTTTTCACTGTCTAAAGCGTGGCTGTCGAACTTAGAATTTTTGGACCAACGAAAAAGTCTTTTTCGAATCCGGACAACCCTGGCGCCACATTTTTGGCGTTTCTTTACGGTCTAAACCGTGGCTGTCGAACTTAGAATTTTTGGACCAACGAAAAACTCTTTTTCGAACCGCGGACATACCCTGGCGACACATTTTTGGCGTTTTTTCACTGTCTAAACCGTGGCTGTCGAACTTAGAATTTTTGGACCAACGAAAAAGTCTTTTTCGAACCGCGGACAGACCCTGGCGACACATTTTTGGCGTTTTTTCACTGTCTAAACCGTGGCTGTCGAACTTAGAATTTTTGGACCAACGAAAAATTCTTTTTCGAACCCGGGCCGACCCTGGCGACACATTTTTGGCGGTTTTTCACAGTCTAAACCGTGGCTGTCCAACTTAGAATTTTTGGACCAACGAAAAAGTCTTTTTCGAACAGCGGACAGACACTGGCGACACATTTTTGGCGTTTTTTCACTGTCTAAACCGTGGCTGTCGAACTTAGAATTTTTGGACCAACGAAAAATTCTTTTTCGAACCCGGGCCGACCCTGGCGACACATTTTTGGCTTTTTTTTACAGTCTAAACCGTAGCTGTCGAACTTAGAATTTTTGGACCAACGAAAAATTCTTTTTCGAAACCGGGCCGACCCTGGCGACACATTTTTGGCGTTTTTTACAGTCTAAACCGTGGATGTCGAACTTAGAATTTTTGGACCAACGAAAAATTCTTTTTCGAACCCGGGCCGACCCTGGCGACACATTTTTGGCGTTTTTCTCAGTCTAAAGCGTGGCTGTCGAACTTAGAATTTTTGGACCAACGAAAAATTCTTTTTCGAATCCGGACAACCCTGGCGCCACATTTTTGGCGTTTTTTACAGTCTAAAGCGTGGCTGTCGAACTTAGAATTTTTGGACCAACGAAAAAGTCTTTTTCGAATCCGGACAACCCTGGCGACACATTTTTGGCCTTTTTTCACAGTCTAAAGCGTGGCTGTCGAACTTAGAATTTTTGGACCAACGAAAAAGTCTTTTTCGAACCGCGGACAGACCCTGGCGACACATTTTTGGCGTTTTTTCACTGTCTAAACCGTGGCTGTCGAACTTAGAATTTTTGGACCAACGAAAAATTCTTTTTCGAACCCGGGCCGACCCTGGCGACACATTTTTGGCGTTTTTTACAGTCTAAAGCGTAGCTGTCGAACTTAGAATTTTTGGACCAACGAAAAAGTCTTTTTCGAATCCGGACAACCCTGGCGACACATTTTTGGCCTTTTTTCACAGTCTAAAGCGTGGCTGTTAAACTTAGAATTTTTGGACCAACGAAAAAGTCTTTTTCGAATCCGGACAACCCTGGCGACACATTTTTGGCCTTTTTTCACAGTCTAAAGCGTGGCTGTTAAACTTAGAATTTTTGGACCAACGAAAAATTCTTTTTCGAACCCGGGCCGACCCTGGCGACACATTTTTGGCCTTTTTTCACAGTCTAAAGCGTGGCTGTCGAACTTAGAATTTTTGGACCAACGAAAAACTCTTTTTCGAACCGCGGACATACCCTGGCGACACATTTTTGGCGTTTTTTCACTGTCTAAACCGTGGCTGTCGAACTTAGAATTTTTGGACCAACGAAAAATTCTTTTTCGAATCCGGACAACCCTGGCGACACATTTTTGGAGTTTTTTATCATTCTACACCGTAGGTGTCGAACTTAGAATTTTTGGACCAACGAAAAACTCTTTTTCGAACCGCGGACATACCCTGGCGACACATTTTTGGCGTTTTTTCACTGTCTAAACCGTGGCAGTCCAACTTAGAATTTTTGGACCAACGAAAAATTCTTTTTCGAATCCGGACAACCCTGGCGACACATTTTTGGCGTTTCTTTACGGTCTAAACCGTAGCTGTCGAACTTAGAATTTTTGGACCAACGAAAAAGTCTTTTTCGAATCCGGACAACCCTGGCGACACATTTTTGGCGTTTTTTCACAGTCTAAACCGTGGCTGTCGAACTTAGAATTTTTGGACAAAAGAAAAAGTCTTTTTTGAACCCGGACAACCCTAGCGACAACTTTTTGGCGTTTTTTTAACAGTCTAAACCGTGGCTGTCGAACTTAGAATTTTTGGACCAACGAAAAAGTCTTTTTCGAACCGGACCGACCCTGGCGACACATTTTTGGCGTTTTTTCACTGTCTAAACCGTGGCAGTCGAACTTCGAATTTTTGGACCAACGAAAAATTCTTTTTCGAACCCGGGCCGACCCTGGCGACACATTTTTGGCCTTTTTTCACAGTCTAAAGCGTGGCTGTCGAACTTAGAATTTTTGGACCAACGAAAAAGTCTTTTTCGAATCCGGACAACCCTGGCGCCACATTTTTGGCGTTTTTTTACAGTCTAAACCGTAGCTGTCGAACTTAGAATTTTTGGACCAACGAAAAAGTCTTTTTCGAACAGCGGACAGACACTGGCGACACATTTTTGGCGTTTTTTGACAGTACAAACCGTGGCTGTCGAACTTAGAATTTTTGGACCAACGAAAAATTCTTTTTCGAACCCGGGCCGACCCTGGCGACACATTTTTGGCGTTTTTTACAGTCTAAAGCGTGGCTGTCGAACTTAGAATTTTTGGACAAAAGAAAAAGTCTTTTTTGAACCCGGACAACCCTAGCGACACATTTTTGGCGTTTTTTCAAAGTCTAAACCGTGGCTGTCGAACTTAGAATTTTTGGACCAACGAAAAATTCTTTTTCGAACCCGGGCCGACCCTGGCGACACATTTTTGGCCTTTTTTCACAGTCTAAAGCGTGGCTGTCGAACTTAGAATTTTTGGACCAACGAAAAAGTCTTTTTCGAATCCGGACAACCCTGGCGACACATTTTTGGCGTTTTTTCACAGTCTAAACCGTGGCTGTCGAACTTAGAATTTTTGGACCAACGAAAAAGTCTTTTTCGAATCCGGACAACCCTGGCGACACATTTTTGGCGTTTTTTCACAGTCTAAACCGTGGCTGTCGAACTTAGAATTTTTGGACCAACGAAAAATTCTTTTTCGAACCCGGGCCGACCCTGGCGACACATTTTTGGCCTTTTTTCACAGTCTAAAGCGTGGCTGTCGAACTTAGAATTTTTGGACCAACGAAAAATTCTTTTTCGAACCCGGGCCGACCCTGGCGACACATTTTTGGCGTTTTTCTCAGTCTAAAGCGTGGCTGTCGAACTTAGAATTTTTGGACCAACGAAAAAGTCTTTTTCGAATCCGGACAACCCTGGCGACACATTTTTGGCGTTTTTTCACAGTCTAAACCGTGGCTGTCGAACTTAGAATTTTTGGACCAACGAAAAAGTCTTTTTCGAATCCGGACAACCCTGGCGCCACATTTTTGGCCTTTTTTCACAGTCTAAACCGTGGCTGTCGAACTTAGAATTTTTGGACCAACGAAAAAGTCTTTTTCGAATCCGGACAACCCTGGCGACACATTTTTGGCGTTTTTTCACAGTCTAAACCGTGGCTGTCGAACTTAGAATTTTTGGACCAACGAAAAATTCTTTTTCGAACCCGGGCCGACCCTGGCGACACATTTTTGGCCTTTTTTCACAGTCTAAAGCGTGGCTGTTAAACTTAGAATTTTTGGACCAACGAAAAAGTTTTTTCGAAACCGGGCCGACCCTGGCGACACATTTTTGGCCTTTTTTCACAGTCTAAAGCGTGGCTGTCGAACTTAGAATTTTTGGACCAACGAAAAATTCTTTTTCGAACCCGGGCCGACCCTGGCGACACATTTTTGGCGTTTTTTCACTGTCTAAACCGTGGCTGTCGAACTTAGAATTTTTGGACCAACGAAAAAGTCTTTTTCGAATCCGGACAACCCTGGCGACACATTTTTGGCGTTTTTTCACTGTCTAAACCGTGGCTGTCGAACTTAGAATTTTTGGACCAACGAAAAACTCTTTTTCGAACCGCGGACATACCCTGGCGACACATTTTTGGCGTTTTTTCACTGTCTAAACCGTGGCTGTCGAACTTAGAATTTTTGGACCAACGAAAAAGTCTTTTTCGAACCGCGGGCAGACCCTGGCGCCACATTTTTGGCGTTTTTTACAGTCTAAACCGTGGCTGTCGAACTTAGAATTTTTGGACCAACGAAAAATTCTTTTTCGAACCCGGGCCGACCCTGGCGACACATTTTTGGCGTTTTTTCACTGTCTAAACCGTGGCTGTCGAACTTAGAATTTTTGGACCAACGAAAAAGTTTTTTCGAAACCGGGCCGACCCTGGCGACACATTTTTGGCGTTTTTTACAGTCTAAACCGTGGCTGTCGAACTTAGAATTTTTGGACCAACGAAAAATTCTTTTTCGAACCCGGGCCGACCCTGGCGACACATTTTTGGCGTTTTTCTCAGTCTAAAGCGTGGCTGTCGAACTTAGAATTTTTGGACCAACGAAAAAGTCTTTTTCGAATCCGGACAACCCTGGCGACACATTTTTGGCGTTTTTTCACAGTCTAAACCGTGGCTGTCCAACTTAGAATTTTTGGACCAACGAAAAATTCTTTTTCGAATCCGGACAACCCTGGCGCCACATTTTTGGCGTTTTTTTACAGTCTAAAGCGTGGCTGTTAAACTTAGAATTTTTGGACCAACGAAAAAGTTTTTTCGAAACCGGGCCGACCCTGGCGACACATTTTTGGCGGTTTTTCACAGTCTAAACCGTGGCTGTCGAACTTAGAATTTTTGGACCAACGAAAAATTCTTTTTCGAACCCGGGCCGACCCTGGCGACACATTTTTGGCCTTTTTTCACAGTCTAAAGCGTGGCTGTCGAACTTAGAATTTTTGGACCAACGTAAAACTCTTTTTCGAACCGCGGACATACCCTGGCGACACATTTTTGGCGTTTTTTACAGTCTAAAGCGTGGCTGTCGAACTTAGAATTTTTGGACAAAAGAAAAAGTCTTTTTTGAACCCGGACAACCCTGGCGACACATTTTTGGCGTTTCTTTACGGTCTAAACCGTAGCTGTCGAACTTAGAATTTTTGGACCAACGAAAAAGTCTTTTTCGAATCCGGACAACCCTGGCGACACATTTTTGGCGTTTTTTCACAGTCTAAACCGTGGCTGTCGAACTTAGAATTTTTGGACCAACGAAAAACTCTTTTTCGAAACGCGGCCAGACCCTGGCGACACATTTTTGGCGTTTTTTCACAGTCTAAACCGTGGCTGTCGAACTTAGAATTTTTGGACCAACGAAAAATTCTTTTTCGAACCCGGGCCGACCCTGGCGACACATTTTTGGCGTTTTTTCACAGTCTAAACCGTGGCTGTCGAACTTAGAATTTTTGGACCAACGAAAAAGTCTTTTTCGAATCCGGACAACCCTGGCGCCACATTTTTGGCGTTTTTTTACAGTCTAAACCGTAGCTGTCGAACTTAGAATTTTTGGACCAACGAAAAAGTCTTTTTCGAATCCGGACAACCCTGGCGACACATTTTTGGCGTTTTTTTACGGTCTAAACCGTAGCTGTCGAACTTAGAATTTTTGGACCAACGAAAAAGTCTTTTTCGAATCCGGACAACCCTGGCGACACATTTTTGGCGTTTTTTCACAGTCTAAACCGTGGCTGTCGAACTTAGAATTTTTGGACCAACGAAAAATTCTTTTTCGAACCCGGGCCGACCCTGGCGACACATTTTTGGCGTTTTTTCACAGTCTAAACCGTGGCTGTCGAACTTAGAATTTTTGGACCAACGAAAAAGTCTTTTTCGAACCGCGGACATACCCTGGCGACACATTTTTGGCGTTTTTTCACTGTCTAAACCGTGGCTGTCGAACTTAGAATTTTTGGACCAACGAAAAAGTCTTTTTCGAATCCGGACAACCCTGGCGCAACATTTTTGGCGTTTTTTACAGTCTAAACCGTGGATGTCGAACTTAGAATTTTTGGACCAACGAAAAATTCTTTTTCGAACCCGGGCCGACCCTGGCGACACATTTTTGGCGTTTTTTACAGTCTAAACCGTGGCTGTCGAACTTAGAATTTTTGGACAATGAAAAAGTCTTTTTTGAACCCGGACAACCCTAGCGACACTTTTTTGGCGTTTTTTCACTGTCTAAACCGTGGCTGTCGAACTTAGAATTTTTGGACCAACGAAAAATTCTTTTTCGAACCCGGGCCGACCCTGGCGCCACATTTTTGGCGTTTTTTTACAGTCTAAACCGTAGCTGTCGAACTTAGAATTTTTGGACCAACGAAAAAGTTTTTTCGAAACCGGGCCGACCCTGGCGACACATTTTTGGCCTTTTTTCACAGTCTAAAGCGTGGCTGTCGAACTTAGAATTTTTGGACCAACGAAAAATTCTTTTTCGAACCCGGGCCGACCCTGGCGACACATTTTTGGCGTTTTTCTCAGTCTAAAGCGTGGCTGTCGAACTTAGAATTTTTGGACCAACGAAAAAGTCTTTTTCGAATCCGGACAACCCTGGCGACACATTTTTGGCGTTTTTTCACAGTCTAAACCGTGGCTGTCGAACTTAGAATTTTTGGACCAACGAAAAATTCTTTTTCGAATCCGGACAACCCTGGCGACACATTTTTGGCGTTTTTTCACAGTCTAAACCGTGGCTGTCGAACTTAGAATTTTTGGACCAAAGAAAAAGTCTGTTTCGAACCGCGGACATACCCTGGCGACACATTTTTGGCGTTTTTTCACTGTCTAAACCGTGGCAGTCGAACTTAGAATTTTTGGACCAACGAAAAATTCTTTTTCGAACCCGGGCCGACCCTGGCGACACATTTTTGGCGGTTTTTCACAGTCTAAACCGTGGCTGTCCAACTTAGAATTTTTGGACCAACGAAAAAGTTTTTTCGAAACCGGGCCGACCCTGGCGACACATTTTTGGCGTTTTTTCACTGTCTAAACCGTGGCTGTCGAACTTAGAATTTTTGGACCAACGAAAAATTCTTTTTCGAACCCGGGCCGACCCTGGCGACACATTTTTGGCTTTTTTTTACAGTCTAAAGCGTGGCTGTCGAACTTAGAATTTTTGGACAAAAGAAAAAGTCTTTTTCGAACCGCGGACATACCCTAGCGACACTTTTTTGGCGTTTTTTTAACAGTCTAAACCGTGGCTGTCGAACTTAGAATTTTTGGACCAACGAAAAAGTCTTTTTCGAACCCGGGCCGACCCTGGCGACACATTTTTGGCGTTTTTTACAGTCTAAACCGTGGCTGTCGAACTTAGAATTTTTGGACCAACGAAAAAGTCTTTTTCGAATCCGGACAACCCTGGCGCCACATTTTTGGCGTTTTTTTACAGTCTAAACCGTAGCTGTCGAACTTAGAATTTTTGGACCAACGAAAAATTCTTTTTCGAATCCGGACAACCCTGGCGCCACATTTTTGGCGTTTTTTCACAGTCTAAAGCGTGGCTGTCGAACTTAGAATTTTTGGACCAACGAAAAATTCTTTTTCGAATCCGGACAACCCTGGCGACACATTTTTGGCGTTTTTTACAGTCTAAAGCGTGGCTGTCGAACTTAGAATTTTTGGACAAAAGAAAAAGTCTTTTTTGAACCCGGACAACCCTGTCGATACATTTTTGGCGATTTTTCAAAGTCTAAACCGTGGTTTTCGAACTTAGAATTTTTGGACCAACGAAAAAGTCTTTTTCGAATCCGGACAACCCTGGCGCCACATTTTTGGCGTTTTTTTACAGTCTAAACCGTAGCTGTCGAACTTAGAATTTTTGGACCAACGAAAAAGTCTTTTTCGAATCCGGACAACCCTGGCGACACATTTTTGGCGTTTTTTCACAGTCTAAACCGTGGCTGTCGAACTTAGAGTTTTTGGACCAAAGAAAAAGTCTGTTTCGAACCCCGGACAACCCTGTCGATACATTTTTGGCGTTTTTTCAAAGTCTAAACCGTGGCAGTCGAACTTAGAATTTTTGGACCAACGAAAAATTCTTTTTCGAACCCGGGCCGACCCTGGCGACACATTTTTGGCCTTTTTTCACAGTCTAAAGCGTGGCTGTCGAACTTAGAATTTTTGGACCAACGAAAAAGTCTTTTTCGAATCCGGACAACCCTGGTGCCACATTTTTGGCGATTTTTCAAAGTCTAAACCGTGGCTTTCGAACTTAGAATTTTTGGACCAACGAAAAAGTCTTTTTCGAATCCGGACAACCCTGGCGACACATTTTTGGCCTTTTTTCACAGTCTAAAGCGTGGCTGTTAAACTTAGAATTTTTGGACCAACGAAAAAGTTTTTTCGAAACCGGGCCGACCCTGGCGACACATTTTTGGCCTTTTTTCACAGTCTAAAGCGTGGCTGTCGAACTTAGAATTTTTGGACCAACGAAAAACTCTTTTTCGAAACGCGGACATACCCTGGCGACACATTTTTGGCGTTTTTTCACTGTCTAAACCGTGGCTGTCGAACTTAGAATTTTTGGACCAACGAAAAAGTCTTTTTCGAATCCGGACAACCCTGGCGACACATTTTTGGCGTTTTTTCACAGTCTAAACCACGGCTGTCGAACTTAGAGTTTTTGGACCAACGAAAAAGTCTTTTTGGAAACCGGGCCGACCCTGTCGATACATTTTTGGCGTTTTTTACAGTCTAAACCGTGGATGTCGAACTTAGAATTTTTGGACCAACGAAAAATTCTTTTTCGAATCCGGACAACCCTGGCGCCACATTTTTGGCGTTTTTTTACAGTCTAAACCGTAGCTGTCGAACTTAGAATTTTTGGACCAACGAAAAAGTCTTTTTCGAATCCGGACAACCCTGGTGCCACATTTTTGGCGTTTTTTACAGTCTAAAGCGTGGCTGTCGAACTTAGAATTTTTGGACAATGAAAAAGTCTTTTTTGAACCCGGACAACCCTAGCGACACTTTTTTGGCGTTTTTTCACTGTCTAAACCGTGGCTGTCGAACTTAGAATTTTTGGACCAACGAAAAATTCTTTTTCAAACCCGGGCCGACCCTGGCGACACATTTTTGGCGTTTTTTCACTGTCTAAACCGTGGCTGTCGAACTTAGAATTTTTGGACCAACGAAAAATTCTTTTTCGAACCCGGGCCGACCCTGGCGACACATTTTTGGCTTTTTTTTACAGTCTAAAGCGTGGCTGTCGAACTTAGAATTTTTGGACAAAAGAAAAAGTCTTTTTCGAACCGCGGACAGACCCTGGCGCCACATTTTTGGCGTTTTTTTACAGTCTAAACCGTAGCTGTCGAACTTAGAATTTTTGGACCAACGAAAAAGTCTTTTTCGAATCCGGACAACCCTGGCGACACATTTTTGGCCTTTTTTCACAGTCTAAAGCGTGGCTGTCGAACTTAGAATTTTTGGACCAACGAAAAACTCTTTTTCGAAACGCGGACATACCCTGGCGACACATTTTTGGCGTTTTTTCACTGTCTAAACCGTGGCTGTCGAACTTAGAATTTTTGGACCAACGAAAAATTCTTTTTCGAATCCGGACAACCCTGGCGCCACATTTTTGGCGTTTTTTACAGTCTAAAGCGTGGCTGTCGAACTTAGAATTTTTGGACAAAAGAAAAAGTCTTTTTTGAACCCGGACAACCCTGGCGACACATTTTTGGCGTTTTTTACAGTCTAAACCGTGGCTGTCGAACTTAGAATTTTTGGACCAACGAAAAAGTCTTTTTCGAACCGCGGACAGACCCTGGCGACACATTTTTGGCGTTTTTTCACTGTCTAAACCGTGGCTGTCGAACTTAGAATTTTTGGACCAACGAAAAAGTCTTTTTCGAACCGCGGGCAGACCCTGGCGCCACATTTTTGGCGTTTTTTACAGTCTAAACCGTGGCTGTCGAACTTAGAATTTTTGGACCAACGAAAAATTCTTTTTCGAACCCGGGCCGACCCTGGCGACACATTTTTGGCCTTTTTTCACAGTCTAAAGCGTGGCTGTCGAACTTAGAATTTTTGGACCAACGAAAAAGTCTTTTTCGAATCCGGACAACCCTGGCGCCACATTTTTGGCGTTTTTTTACGGTCTAAACCGTAGCTGTCGAACTTAGAATTTTTGGACCAACGAAAAAGTCTTTTTCGAATCCGGACAACCCTGGCGACACATTTTTGGCGTTTTTTCACAGTCTAAACCGTGGCTGTCGAACTTAGAATTTTTGGACCAACGAAAAAGTCTTTTTCGAACCGCGGACATACCCTGGCGCCACATTTTTGGCGTTTTTTACGGTCTAAACCGTAGCTGTCGAAATTAGAATTTTTGGACCAACGAAAAAGTCTTTTTGGAAACCGGGCCGACCCTGTCGATACATTTTTGGCGTTTTTTTACAGTCTAAACCGTAGCTGTCGAACTTAGAATTTTTGGACCAACGAAAAAGTCTTTTTCGAATCCGGACAACCCTGGCGACACATTTTTGGCGTTTTTTCACAGTCTAAACCGTGGCTGTCGAACTTAGAGTTTTTGGACCAAAGAAAAAGTCTGTTTCGAACCCCGGACAACCCTGGCGACACATTTTTGGCGTTTTTTCACTGTCTAAACCGTGGCTGTTAAACTTAGAATTTTTGGACCAACGAAAAAGTTTTTTCGAAACCGGGCCGACCCTGGCGACACATTTTTGGCCTTTTTTCACAGTCTAAAGCGTGGCTGTCGAACTTAGAATTTTTGGACCAACGAAAAAGTCTTTTTCGAATCCGGACAACCCTGGCGACTATATTTTGGCCTTTTTTCACCGTCTAAAGCGTGGCTCTTAAACTTAGAATTTTTGGACCAACGAAAAAGTTTTTTCGAAACCGGGCCGACCCTGGCGACACATTTTTGGCGTTTTTTACAGTCTAAACCGTGGCTGTCGAACTTAGAATTTTTGGACCAACGAAAAAGTCTTTTTCGAATCCGGACAACCCTGGCGCCACATTTTTGGCGTTTTTTTACAGTCTAAACCGTAGCTGTCGAACTTAGAATTTTTGGACCAACGAAAAATTCTTTTTCGAATCCGGACAACCCTGGCGCCACATTTTTGGCGTTTTTTCACAGTCTAAAGCGTGGCTGTCGAACTTAGAATTTTTGGACAAAAGAAAAAGTCTTTTTTGAACCCGGACAACCCTAGCGACATTTTTTTGGCGTTTTTTTAAAAATTTAAACCGTGGCTGTCGAACTTAGAATTTTTGGACCAACGAAAAAGTCTTTTTCGAACCCGGGCCGACCCTGGCGACACATTTTTGGCGGTTTTTCACAGTCTAAACCGTGGCTGTCGAACTTAGAATTTTTGGACCAACGAAAAATTCTTTTTCGAACCCGGGCCGACCCTGGCGACACATTTTTGGCGGTTTTTCACAGTCTAAAGCGTGGCTGTCGAACTTAGAATTTTTGGACCAACGAAAAAGTCTTTTTCGAACCGCGGACAGACCCTGGCGACACATTTTTGGCGTTTTTTCACTGTCTAAACCGTGGCTGTCGAACTTAGAATTTTTGGACAAAAGAAAAAGTCTTTTTTGAACCCGGACAACCCTAGCGACACTTTTTTGGCGTTTTTTTAAAAATTTAAACAGTGGCTGTCGAACTTAGAGTTTTTGGACCAACGAAAAAGTCTTTTTGGAAACCGGGCCGACCCTGGCGCAACATTTTTGGCGTTTTTTACAGTCTAAACCGTGGATGTCGAACTTAGAATTTTTGGACCAACGAAAAATTCTTTTTCGAATCCGGACAACCCTGGCGCCACATTTTTGGCGTTTTTTACAGTCTAAAGCGTAGCTGTCGAACTTAGAATTTTTGGACCAACGAAAAAGTCTTTTTCGAATCCGGACAACCCTGGCGACACATTTTTGGCGTTTTTTTACAGTCTAAAGCGTGGCTGTCGAACTTAGAATTTTTGGACCAACGAAAAAGTCTTTTTCGAATCCGGACAACCCTGGCGACACATTTTTGGCGTTTATTAACAGTCTAAACCGTGGCTGTCGAACTTAGAATTTTTGGACCAACGAAAAAGTCTTTTTCGAACAGCGGACAGACACTGGCGACACATTTTTGGCGTTTTTTCACTGTCTAAACCGTGGCTGTCGAACTTAGAATTTTTGGACCAACGAAAAATTCTTTTTCGAACCCGGGCCGACCCTGGCGACACATTTTTGGCTTTTTTTTACAGTCTAAAGCGTGGCTGTCGAACTTAGAATTTTTGGACCAACGAAAAAGTCTTTTTCGAATCCGGACAACCCTGGCGCCACATTTTTGGCGTTTTTTTACAGTCTAAACCGTAGCTGTCGAACTTAGAATTTTTGGACCAACGAAAAAGTCTTTTTCGAATCCGGACAACCCTGGCGACACATTTTTGGCGTTTTTTCACAGTCTAAACCGTGGCTGTCGAACTTAGAGTTTTTGGACCAAAGAAAAAGTCTGTTTCGAACCCCGGACAACCCTGTCGATACATTTTTGGCGTTTTTTCAAAGTCTAAACCGTGGCTGTCGAACTTAGAATTTTTGGACAAAAGAAAAAGTCTTTTTTGAACCCGGACAACCCTAGCGACACTTTTTTGGCGTTTTTTTAACAGTCTAAACCGTGGCTGTCGAACTTAGAATTTTTGGACCAACGAAAAAGTCTTTTTCGAATCCGGACAACCCTGGCGACACATTTTTGGCGTTTTTTCACTGTCTAAACCGTGGCTGTCGAACTTAGAATTTTTGGACCAACGAAAAATTCTTTTTCGAACCCGGGCCGACCCTGGCGACACATTTTTGGCCTTTTTTCACAGTCTAAAGCGTGGCTGTCGAACTTAGAATTTTTGGACCAACGAAAAAGTCTTTTTCGAACCGCGGACAGACCCTGGCGACACATTTTTGGCGTTTTTTCACTGTCTAAACCGTGGCTGTCGAACTTAGAATTTTTGGACCAACGAAAAAGTCTTTTTCGAATCCGGACAACCCTGGCGACACATTTTTGGCGTTTTTTCACAGTCTAAACCGTGGCTGTCGAACTTAGAATTTTTGGACCAACGAAAAAGTCTTTTTCGAACCGCGGGCAGACCCTGGCGCCACATTTTTGGCGTTTTTTACAGTCTAAACCGTGGCTGTCGAACTTAGAATTTTTGGACCAACGAAAAACTCTTTTTCGAACCGCGGACATACCCTGGCGACACATTTTTGGCGTTTTTTACAGTCTAAAGCGTGGCTGTCGAACTTAGAATTTTTGGACCAACGAAAAAGTCTTTTTCGAATCCGGACAACCCTGGCGCCACATTTTTGGCGTTTTTTACAGTCTAAACCGTGGCTGTCGAACTTAGAATTTTTGGACCAACGAAAAAGTCTTTTTCGAACCACGGACAGACCCTGGCGACACATTTTTGGCGTTTTTTCACTGTCTAAACCGTGGCTGTCGAACTTAGAATTTTTGGACCAACGAAAAAGTCTTTTTCGAACCGCGGACAGACCCTGGCGACACATTTTTGGCGTTTTTTCACTGTCTAAACCGTGGCTGTCGAACTTAGAATTTTTGGACCAACGAAAAATTCTTTTTCGAACCCGGGCCGACCCTGGCGACACATTTTTGGCCTTTTTTCACAGTCTAAAGCGTGGCTGTCGAACTTAGAATTTTTGGACAAAAGAAAAAGTCTTTTTTGAACCCGGACAACCCTAGCGACACTTTTTTGGCGTTTTTTACAGTCTAAAGCGTGGCTGTCGAACTTAGAATTTTTGGACCAACGAAAAAGTCTTTTTCGAATCCGGACAACCCTGGCGACACATTTTTGGCGTTTTTTCACAGTCTAAACCGTGGCTGTCGAACTTAGAGTTTTTGGACCAAAGAAAAAGTCTGTTTCGAACCCCGGACAACCCTGGCGACACATTTTTGGCGTTTTTTCACTGTCTAAACCGTGGCTGTCGAACTTAGAATTTTTGGACCAACGAAAAAGTCTTTTTCGAACCGCGGGCAGACCCTGGCGCCACATTTTTGGCGTTTTTTACAGTCTAAACCGTGGCTGTCGAACTTAGAATTTTTGGACCAACGAAAAAGTCTTTTTCGAATCCGGACAACCCTGGCGACACATTTTTGGCGTTTTTTCACAGTCTAAACCGTGGCTGTCGAACTTAGAGTTTTTGGACCAAAGAAAAAGTCTGTTTCGAACCCCGGACAACCCTGGCGACACATTTTTGGCCTTTTTTCACAGTCTAAAGCGTGGCTGTTAAACTTAGAATTTTTGGACCAACGAAAAAGTTTTTTCGAAACCGGGCCGACCCTGGCGACACATTTTTGGCCTTTTTTCACAGTCTAAAGCGTGGCTGTCGAACTTAGAATTTTTGGACCAACGAAAAACTCTTTTTCGAATCCGGACAACCCTGGCGCCACATTTTTGGCGTTTTTTACAGTCTAAAGCGTGGCTGTCGAACTTAGAATTTTTGGACCAACGAAAAAGTCTTTTTCGAACCGCGGACAGACCCTGGCGACACATTTTTGGCGTTTTTTCACTGTCTAAACCGTGGCTGTCGAACTTAGAATTTTTGGACCAACGAAAAATTCTTTTTCGAATCCGGACAACCCTGGCGCCACATTTTTGGCGTTTTTTTACAGTCTAAACCGTAGCTGTCGAACTTAGAATTTTTGGACCAACGAAAAAGTCTTTTTCGAATCCGGACAACCCTGGCGACACATTTTTGGCCTTTTTTCACAGTCTAAACCGTGGCTGTCGAACTTAGAATTTTTGGACCAACGAAAAAGTCTTTTTTGAACCCGGACAACCCTAGCGACATTTTTTTGGCGTTTTTTTAACAGTCTAAACCGTAGCTGTCGAACTTAGAATTTTTGGACCAACGAAAAAGTCTTTTTCGAACCGCGGACAGACCCTGGCGACACATTTTTGGCGTTTTTTCACTGTCTAAACCGTGGCAGTCGAACTTAGAATTTTTGGACCAACGAAAAATTCTTTTTCGAACCCGGGCCGACCCTGGCGACACATTTTTGGCCTTTTTTCACAGTCTAAAGCGTGGCTGTCGAACTTAGAATTTTTGGACCAACGAAAAAGTCTTTTTCGAACCGCGGACATCCCCTGGCGACACATTTTTGGCGTTTTTTACAGTCTAAAGCGTGGCTGTCGAACTTAGAATTTTTGGACAAAAGAAAAAGTCTTTTTTGAACCCGGACAACCCTGGCGACACATTTTTGGCGTTTTTTCACAGTCTAAACCGTGGCTGTCGAACTTAGAATTTTTGGACCAACGAAAAAGTCTTTTTCGAACCCGGGCCGACCCTGGCGACACATTTTTGGCGTTTTTTCACAGTCTAAACCGTGGCTGTCCAACTTAGAATTTTTGGACCAACGAAAAATTCTTTTTCGAATCCGGACAACCCTGGCGACACATTTTTGGCGTTTCTCTACGGTCTAAACCGTAGCTGTCGAACTTAGAATTTTTGGACCAACGAAAAAGTCTTTTTCGAATCCGGACAACCCTGGCGACACATTTTTGGCGTTTTTTCACAGTCTAAACCGTGGCTGTCGAACTTAGAATTTTTGGACAAAAGAAAAAGTCTTTTTTGAACCCGGACAACCCTAGCGACACTTTTTTGGCGTTTTTTTAACAGTCTAAACCGTGGCTGTCGAACTTAGAATTTTTGGACCAACGAAAAAGTCTTTTTCGAACAGCGGACAGACACTGGCGACACATTTTTGGCGTTTTTTCACTGTCTAAACCGTGGCTGTCGAACTTAGAATTTTTGGACCAACGAAAAATTCTTTTTCGAACCCGGGCCGACCCTGGCGACACATTTTTGGCTTTTTTTTACAGTCTAAAGCGTGGCTGTCGAACTTAGAATTTTTGGACCAACGAAAAAGTCTTTTTCGAATCCGGACAACCCTGGCGCCACATTTTTGGCGTTTTTTTACAGTCTAAACCGTAGCTGTCGAACTTAGAATTTTTGGACCAACGAAAAAGTCTTTTTCGAATCCGGACAACCCTGGCGACACATTTTTGGCCTTTTTTCACAGTCTAAAGCGTGGCTGTCGAACTTAGAATTTTTGGACAAAAGAAAAAGTCTTTTTCGAACCGCGGACAGACCCTGGCGACACATTTTTGGCGTTTTTTCACTGTCTAAACCGTGGCTGTCGAACTTAGAATTTTTGGACCAACGAAAAACTCTTTTTCGAACCGCGGACATACCCTGGCGACACATTTTTGGCGTTTTTTACAGTCTAAAGCGTGGCTGTCGAACTTAGAATTTTTGGACAAAAGAAAAAGTCTTTTTTGAACCCGGACAACCCTAGCGACACTTTTTTGGCGTTTTTTTAACAGTCTAAACCGTGGCTGTCGAACTTAGAATTTTTGGACCAACGAAAAAGTCTTTTTCGAACCGCGGACAGACCCTGGCGACACATTTTTGGCGTTTTTTCACTGTCTAAACCGTGGCTGTCGAACTTAGAATTTTTGGACCAACGAAAAAGTCTTTTTCGAACCGCGGGCAGACCCTGGCGCCACATTTTTGGCGTTTTTTACAGTCTAAACCGTGGCTGTCGAACTTAGAATTTTTGGACCAACGAAAAATTCTTTTTCGAACCCGGGCCGACCCTGGCGACACATTTTTGGCCTTTTTTCACAGTCTAAAGCGTGGCTGTCGAACTTAGAATTTTTGGACCAACGAAAAAGTCTTTTTCGAATCCGGACAACCCTGGCGACACATTTTTGGCCTTTTTTCACAGTCTAAAGCGTGGCTGTCGAACTTAGAATTTTTGGACCAACGAAAAAGTCTTTTTCGAATCCGGACAACCCTGGCGACACATTTTTGGCGTTTTTTCACAGTCTAAACCGTGGCTGTCGAACTTAGAATTTTTGGACCAACGAAAAAGTCTTTTTCGAACCCCGGACAACCCTGGCGACACATTTTTGGCGTTTTTTCACAGTCTAAACCGTGGCTGTCGAACTTAGAATTTTTGGACCAACGAAAAAGTCTTTTTCGAACCGCGGGCAGACCCTGGCGCCACATTTTTGGCGTTTTTTCACAGTCTAAACCGTGGCTGTCGAACTTAGAATTTTTGGACCAACGAAAAAGTCTTTTTCGAATCCGGACAACCCTGGCGACACATTTTTGGCGTTTTTTCACAGTCTAAACCGTGGCTGTCGAACTTAGAATTTTTGGACAAAAGAAAAAGTCTTTTTTGAACCCGGACAACCCTGTCGATACATTTTTGGCGTTTTTTCAAAGTCTAAACCGTGGCTGTCGAACTTAGAATTTTTGGACCAACGAAAAATTCTTTTTCGAACCCGGGCCGACCCTGGCGACACATTTTTGGCCTTTTTTCACAGTCTAAAGTGTGGCTGTCCAACTTAGAAGTTTTGGACCAACGAAAAAGTTTTTTCGAAACCGGACAACCCTAGCGACACTTTTTTGGCGTTTTTTTAACAGTCTAAACCGTGGCTGTCGAACTTAGAATTTTTGGACCAACGAAAAAGTCTTTTTCGAACAGCGGACAGACACTGGCGACACATTTTTGGCGTTTTTTCACTGTCTAAACCGTGGCTGTCGAACTTAGAATTTTTGGACCAACGAAAAATTCTTTTTCGAATCCGGACAACCCTGGCGCCACATTTTTGGCGTTTTTTTACAGTCTAAACCGTAGCTGTCGAACTTAGAATTTTTGGACCAACGAAAAAGTCTTTTTCGAATCCGGACAACCCTGGCGACACATTTTTGGCGTTTTTTCACAGTCTAAACCGTGGCTGTCGAACTTAGAATTTTTGGACAAAAGAAAAAGTCTTTTTTGAACCCGGACAACCCTAGCGACACTTTTTTGGCGTTTTTTTAACAGTCTAAACCGTGGCTGTCGAACTTAGAATTTTTGGACCAACGAAAAAGTCTTTTTCGAACAGCGGACAGACACTGGCGACACATTTTTGGCGTTTTTTGACAGTACAAACCGTGGCTGTCGAACTTAGAATTTTTGGACCAACGAAAAATTCTTTTTCGAACCCGGGCCGACCCTGGCGACACATTTTTGGCCTTTTTTCACAGTCTAAAGCGTGGCTGTCGAACTTAGAATTTTTGGACCAACGAAAAACTCTTTTTCGAACCGCGGACATACCCTGGCGACACATTTTTGGCGTTTTTTACAGTCTAAAGCGTGGCTGTCGAACTTAGAATTTTTGGACAAAAGAAAAAGTCTTTTTTGAACCCGGACAACCCTAGCGACACTTTTTTGGCGTTTTTTTAACAGTCTAAACCGTGCCTGTCGAACTTAGAATTTTTGGACCAACGAAAAAGTCTTTTTCGAACAGCGGACAGACACTGGCGACACATTTTTGGCGTTTTTTGACAGTACAAACCGTGGCTGTCGAACTTAGAATTTTTGGACAAACGAAAAATTCTTTTTCGAATCCGGACAACCCTGGCGACACATTTTTGGCGTTTCTCTACGGTCTAAACCGTAGCTGTCGAACTTAGAATTTTTGGACCAACGAAAAAGTCTTTTTCGAATCCGGACAACCCTGGCGACACATTTTTGGCGTTTTTTCACAGTCTAAACCGTGGCTGTCGAACTTAGAATTTTTGGACAAAAGAAAAAGTCTTTTTTGAACCCGGACAACCCTGGCGCCACATTTTTGGCGTTTTTTTACAGTCTAAACCGTGGCTGTCGAACTTAGAATTTTTGGACCAACGAAAAAGTCTTTTTCGAACAGCGGACAGACACTGGCGACACATTTTTGGCGTTTTTTCACTGTCTAAACCGTGGCTGTCGAACTTAGAATTTTTGGACCAACGAAAAATTCTTTTTCGAACCCGGGCCGACCCTGGCGACACATTTTTGGCTTTTTTTTACAGTCTAAAGCGTGGCTGTCGAACTTAGAATTTTTGGACCAACGAAAAAGTCTTTTTCGAATCCGGACAACCCTGGCGCCACATTTTTGGCGTTTTTTTACGGTCTAAACCGTAGCTGTCGAACTTAGAATTTTTGGACCAACGAAAAAGTCTTTTTCGAATCCGGACAACCCTGGCGACACATTTTTGGCGTTTTTTCACAGTCTAAACCGTGGCTGTCGAACTTAGAGTTTTTGGACCAAAGAAAAAGTCTGTTTCGAACCCCGGACAACCCTGTCGATACATTTTTGGCGTTTTTTCAAAGTCTAAACCGTGGCTGTCGAACTTAGAATTTTTGGACCAACGAAAAAGTCTTTTTCGAATCCGGACAACCCTGGCGCCACATTTTTGGCGTTTTTTTACAGTCTAAACCGTAGCTGTCGAACTTAGAATTTTTGGACCAACGAAAAAGTCTTTTTCGAATCCGGACAACCCTGGCGACACATTTTTGGCCTTTTTTCACAGTCTAAAGCGTGGCTGTTAAACTTAGAATTTTTGGACCAACGAAAAAGTTTTTTCGAAACGCGGACAACCCTGTCGATACATTTTTGGCGTTTTTTACAGTCTAAACCGTGGCAGTCGAACTTAGAATTTTTGGACCAACGAAAAATTCTTTTTCGAACCCGGGCCGACCCTGGCGACACATTTTTGGCCTTTTTTCACAGTCTAAAGCGTGGCTGTCGAACTTAGAATTTTTGGACCAACGAAAAATTCTTTTTCGAATCCGGACAACCCTGGCGCCACATTTTTGGCGTTTTTTACAGTCTAAAGCGTGGCTGTCGAACTTAGAATTTTTGGACAAAAGAAAAAGTCTTTTTCGAACCGCGGACAGACCCTGGCGACACATTTTTGGCGTTTTTTCACTGTCTAAACCGTGGCTGTCGAACTTAGAATTTTTGGACCAACGAAAAATTCTTTTTCGAATCCGGACAACCCTGGCGACACATTTTTGGCGTTTCTTTACGGTCTAAACCGTAGCTGTCGAACTTAGAATTTTTGGACCAACGAAAAAGTCTTTTTCGAATCCGGACAACCCTGGCGACACATTTTTGGCGTTTTTTCACAGTCTAAACCGTGGCTGTCGAACTTAGAATTTTTGGACAAAAGAAAAAGTCTTTTTTGAACCCGGACAACCCTAGCGACACTTTTTTGGCGTTTTTTTAACAGTCTAAACCGTGGTTTTCGAACTTAGAATTTTTGGACCAACGAAAAAGTCTTTTCCGAATCCGGACAACCCTGGCGCCACATTTTTGGCGTTTTTTACAGTCTAAACCGTGGATGTCGAACTGAGAATTTTTGGACCAACGAAAAATTCTTTTTCGAACCCGGGCCGACCCTGGCGACACATTTTTGGCCTTTTTTCACAGTCTAAAGCGTGGCTGTCGAACTTAGAATTTTTGGACCAACGAAAAACTCTTTTTCGAACCGCGGACATACCCTGGCGACACATTTTTGGCGTTTTTTACAGTCTAAAGCGTGGCTGTCGAACTTAGAATTTTTGGACAAAAGAAAAAGTCTTTTTTGAACCCGGACAACCCTAGCGACACTTTTTTGGCGTTTTTTTAACAGTCTAAACCGTGGCTGTCGAACTTAGAATTTTTGGACCAACGAAAAAGTCTTTTTCGAACAGCGGACAGACACTGGCGACACATTTTTGGCGTTTTTTGACAGTACAAACCGTGGCTGTCGAACTTAGAATTTTTGGACAAACGAAAAATTCTTTTTCGAATCCGGACAACCCTGGCGACACATTTTTGGCGTTTCTCTACGGTCTAAACCGTAGCTGTCGAACTTAGAATTTTTGGACCAACGAAAAAGTCTTTTTCGAATCCGGACAACCCTGGCGACACATTTTTGGCGTTTTTTCACAGTCTAAACCGTGGCTGTCGAACTTAGAATTTTTGGACAAAAGAAAAAGTCTTTTTTGAACCCGGACAACCCTAGCGACACTTTTTTGGCGTTTTTTTAACAGTCTAAACCGTGGCTGTCGAACTTAGAATTTTTGGACCAACGAAAAAGTCTTTTTCGAACAGCGGACAGACACTGGCGACACATTTTTGGCGTTTTTTACAGTCTAAACCGTGGATGTCGAACTGAGAATTTTTGGACCAACGAAAAATTCTTTTTCGAACCCGGGCCGACCCTGGCGACACATTTTTGGCCTTTTTTCACAGTCTAAAGCGTGGCTGTCGAACTTAGAATTTTTGGACCAACGAAAAAGTCTTTTTCGAATCCGGACAACCCTGGCGCCACATTTTTGGCGTTTTTTACAGTCTAAAGCGTAGCTGTCGAACTTAGAATTTTTGGACCAACGAAAAAGTCTTTTTCGAATCCGGACAACCCTGGCGACACATTTTTGGCCTTTTTTCACAGTCTAAAGCGTGGCTGTCGAACTTAGAGTTTTTGGACCAAAGAAAAAGTCTGTTTCGAACCCCGGACAACCCTGGCGACACATTTTTGGCGTTTTTTCACTGTCTAAACCGTGGCTGTCGAACTTAGAATTTTTGGACCAACGAAAAAGTCTTTTTCGAATCCGGACAACCCTGGCGCCACATTTTTGGCGTTTTTTTACGGTCTAAACCGTAGCTGTCGAACTTAGAATTTTTGGACCAACGAAAAAGTCTTTTTCGAATCCGGACAACCCTGGCGACACATTTTTGGCGTTTTTTCA